>ADNK01001425.1:0-20957 GCA_000320545.1 Bigelowiella natans CCMP2755 | reverse complement strand
TGCCCACCCGCCATTTATTTAAACAGAGCTTGTTCTTTCGAGGTATAAGAAGAAAAAGGGGGATTGAAAAGAAATAAAAGGTAGGTAAACCGGGAAAATGAGGAGTGGGTAAAAATAAAAAAAATATTTACCCCAATCCCCAATAATGCTTTCCGATTTCTCCAATACCCCAAAGGGGGGTTTTAAATGTAACCCCAATGGGTTTTCTGGGAAAAATAACCGGTTCTGGGGTTTTCGCAGGGGGAATTTTGCCCCCCCCCCCCCCCCCCCCTTCTCTCTCTCTCTCTCTCTCTCTCTCTCTCTCTCTCTCTCTCACACACACACACAAATATACGCATAGCAGCAGCAGCAGCAGCAGTAGCTGTTTTACAATTACTACTACTACTACATCTATCTCTACTTCCAGCTGCTCTCGCTCATAGTTATACTCTCTTACCCTTAAAAAAGAATGATTTTGATATTTAATACTTAAATTGAGTCGGTAGCCAAAAATCTGGTAGTATTAGTAGTAGTAGTAGTAGTAGTAATAGTAGTAACGGTGGTTGTAGTAGTGGTTTTAGTAGCAGAGATGATATGTAGGAGGAGTAATAATATCAGTATCTTTTCCACTACTCATCCACCAGAGCAGCCAGCTATTTACAAGGTTTCCGGTTTTCGAGACCACGAAAACTTGACGATTATTTGCTTTTTGTCAACGAAGAACTACGTTCATGCGAAGGTAGTAGTAGTAGTAGTAGTAGTAGTAGTGGTAGTGGTAGTGGTAGAAATATATATATATATATATATATATATATATATAATATGTAGCAATGGCTTTCTCTTTCTCAGATGTTTGGGTCGGACCCTTGATTAATCATATTATTTTCTCTTCTTCTTCTTCACATGACAATCATCAAGATTGGACAAACTACATGCAGCGTGTTCGTGAAAATGCTTCTCAGTTACATCATCCAAACTTGGAAGAATTGACAGATAAAGTAATGCTGGGATTAAGGCTCCGAGAGGTGGGTGGCGTTTGTTTTCATTGAAAGTGATCTTTATGTCGTCGCATAGATTTGATTGATTCATTAAAATGCAAAGGGCTTGGATATAGAGAGTATTGGCATCCATTACGGAACAAACGTTGTAGATAGCATTCTCGAAGGTAATTCTCCGTTCAGCAAACAATGCCATTGAGTAGTAGCAGCAGTAGTAGTTATAGTAGCAGCAGCAGCAATGCTGTGTATTTATCTGCATAGTCATTGCATATAATAACACAGGTGCTCAGACTGCAATTACGATGGGTCATGCGAAGGTTGAAATTGATCCCAACTCTGGAAATATACAGCGGTAAGAATCCTAAGCTTTGTACTAGGAAGGCGAGCTTTAATAAGAGTTTTTATGAAGGGAATATCTAGATATGCATAAAATTATAAAGATTTATTCGGAAATTAAATTGTATATAAATTTCAGGCTACGATTGGTTGACCCTGATGGGTTCATGATTTCCAGCGAAATCATAGCGAACATATTTTCATATTTAAACTAGTGAATGAAATCTAAGCCAAAAGTGATTTGATTGCTTAATCTACGTTGAGGCTCTATGAAGCGAAGCCTGTATGTTTTTCATCCTTTAAGTAGTACAACAGTGATCGATAGCAACATGCTTGTCTAGATGTGTGCAGTTACATACATAAGTGAACACTAGAACATCGAGGCAGCGATGTGCGTACGTGGCAAAACGACGCTGCTGCTACGCAAGAACGTACGTGTATTGCTACGTACGTGTCGCATATCGTCAACATGCAGGCTAGCTAGCAGGTGCGAGACGCCGCAAGAATAAGAATCCCATGCGACTCGCAAAATATATGGACATATGTGTCCCTACATGTGTACATCGCATACTTCACATGTACCCATAGCGTACACGTATATGGACATATATGTCCCTATAAAAAAAATATGGGGGACAGCTAGAGATATATATAGGGAGGAGAGTGTGCGCCATGTATACATGTACACATGACACGTGTGAGCTGTCACATTGCCAGCGGGAAACCTATTTATCTACAATGAACACATATTTTGGACAGCGTAGCGCGCTAGGCGCTGTGTGTGTGCACGCCTAGACAGCAGGATAATTTTTTGCATAACATCGTCGATCATGCACAACCACGTGCAGCTAGGCAGGCATGTAAATGAACCATACTAGCATATGAATTAGTTGAACTACTAGGTAAATAAGAAAAATGACAGCAACCATAGCACATGCAACAGGAATTAGTGCATGTGGATGTGTGAAGTGTGTTGCATTGCACATCCATCAAATTTTACATGCACATCAATATATATATATATATATATATATATATATACACCTATTGGCATAAACATAGTAAAGCAACACATTCATCTATTGAACCCCCATTGTTAAATTTTAACACAATCAGTTCAGTAATGCATCGTGTTTAAAACTAATGTGGGGTGTCGTCGATGCAAATGAAATGCGCTGCGCAAAATCTTGGCTTAAATGTGGCGTTTCTGTTCATAAAAAGAGATTTCCTAAGAAAGCTTTTCAACGACCTAAAAACAGAAAAACGAATTTAAAATTGAATGAGGCATCTTAGTGGGTATGTAAACCTCAAGATCAGGAGGAACATTTCGCTGGAATTTTGAGCCACCAGGATTCGTTGGAACTGGATAAAGACACATGTTAGTGCAAAGGCATATACATTATTCAACAAAAATTACCTCTGTATGGATCAGGATGCTTGTAATCAATGAGCCATTGCTCTGCAGCTTTGATTTTCTTCTCAATTTCGGCATCATCAGTAAGATTTTTGTTCGCTTCAAAGGAATCACGAGCTTCCTTAATAAATTCGCCCCAGACCGCTCTTCAAAATATAAGGCGTCAGTTAGGGTTAGGTTCTTATACAATGAAAAGAGTGTACGTATTATGTCAGTTATGTCAGATCGGTCATTAAACAATGAAAAATGTGCACTTATTATTACCGGCTTGAGGAGTAGTCAAAGAGAGTCTTGCAAATATTTCGATAAAGAAGTTTCACTGAAGGGTGATGAGGTGAGAAGAATTATTATTATTAAGCAATCTCAACAATTATATCATCGTGTGATGAAGGGAGACCATAAATACTTAATTAAAGATAATGTTACCGCGTGAGACACGAGATAAGGACATGATTCCTACGAACGGGGTTGGCCGCCAGATGAAGGGGGGTGGATAGCGCAACCAGAAAATGATATTAATAAAGAACGACAGAGTAATTATCGACATTCTAGGAGAAATGAAGGAGATTTTATGAAGATTGCAATAAGTTCATAAAAATACAGGATAAACAATTTTGGCGACTCGGCAGAATGCCCATGGAATAACACTAACTTACGGCATCGTTTGTTTGCGTACCAGCACCAAAACGTAAGCGGAATTTCGTGTGCGGCAGGATTTTTGAGAAGATAATCCAGATATTTCTAAAAGGGTATTCGTACGACAATAATCTTAGTGCAAAAAGAACAAGGGGATAACCATCAGGAACTCTGAGATTACAGATATTTTAACAGAAAATTCATTTCCTTTCTAGTTGACGACATGAATCAACGGATTTTTATTTTCAGAGAGATCTTATACTCGTATTTATTCTTATTTTCAGGATTTCTGATGTGAATTCAGAAGCGACGTATGCGTATCAAAATTATAGCTTTTCAAATAGTTGAGATATCATGCATACGGCACCCATATTTCATGTCTCATAGCAAAAATTTAGTCAAAATTGTTGTCCAATGAAATTGGATGCTTTTATTGTGAGCTGATAGCTCTTGCAGGCGGGTTTCAAACGGCTGAGACCACTGTCTATGATCTTTTTGTGTTATCCCAACCGATTCGGTTGGCATATCAATTGTGAATTTAGTATTGCGACAATGAGTATTTGGTGAAACTATTGTCCTACGACTGAATATGATCGATTCTGTGCTCGAGAAAAGTGTCATTTGGTTTGGAATTAGTCTGAGAGTCTGTGCTGGTGCAAATCCGCTCATCACAGAGGTTTCACTTCACCACCATCGCTGCATCCCACCCATCTGTTGTTCACATACTACTTTGTCCCAATAATTAAAGTATGATTCCCTGCAAGCACATGAGCTTTATGATTGGATTTACCCTTGATAAATGTGGTTGTCGGGTTTGAATTGGCGTGTTTTATGTGTGTGCGAGTGTGTTCGGGGTATTGGAAGTCCCCTGCGTGCATGCATGTGCATGAGTGTGTGTGTGTGTGTGTGTGTGTGTGTGTGTGTGTGTGTGTGTGTGTGTGTGTCTGTGTGTATGCTCACCCGAGGAATTTGCTAATGTGCGTTACATGATCGGACAAATAGCGAGTGACACATTTAAATTTGAACATGCACCTATGAATACAAACACTACTTCCCCCCGCATCCTCTTCATATATATTACATACGTGTGTGTGTGTGTGTGTGTGTGTGTGTGTGTGTGTGTGTCCCGCCGCAATTTTGTTGAGTCGTTGTTGTTATATTGAGTTTCTGGCTGAGAATATACTTATTCGTCAGACTAGGGTTGTTGACATTTCAAGAGCGAGGTCATAAGGAAACAGTACTTTAAGGCTTCGAAAGTAAGGACATACTGAAGCAAAGTTAAAAGGCAGCAGCACCATGGACCCTTCAGAGCTTGGACGTCTCCATGCAGCTCGCAAAGCAAAGCTGTTCCAAATGAACTCGGTTGGCAACCTCTTCGCAAAAACTCCGAAGGTCAGCGGCTTTGAACAGATGAAAGATGAAGAGAAAAGCGCATATCTACGAGAACAGGCTTTGATGCTAGCTGAAGCTGATGAAGAGAAGTTCTCGAAGAAGGAATGGAAGCAAGTATGCAACGGCCTTCGCACAGATTCCGAAGAGGTGTGATGTATTATTTTTATTGAAATTATTGAAATTTCATTTTGTTGGGATGAGTATGCTATCGACAAAGTCGTCTAATTAATGAATATTAATTCAGGGTTTGTCATCTGAGGAAGCAGATATGAGGCTGCAACAGTATGGCTACAATGAATTGCCAAAGGAACCTCCAAGATCGTGCTTCATGCTTTTTCTTGACCAATTGAACGACCTTCTTGTCATTATGTTGATAGTTGCTGCGATTGTCGCAGCAGCATTGTCTCAAGTAGCTGCTTCTGTTGCAATCATTGTGATTGTATCAGCCAACGCAGTTTTGGGTGTACATCAAGAGATGTCAGCAGCTTCTGCTTTGGAAGAATTGGCAGCTGGGGAGGGTACTTTTGTCAAAGTAATTCGAGATTCAAAGGAACAAGATATTGACACCAAATTACTCGTCCCCGGAGATATCGTTTTGCTGAAACTGGGTGAAAAAATACCAGCTGATATGAGAATTATTGAAGCAAAAGATTTCACCGTTAAAGAGATGAATCTCACTGGAGAGAGCAGACCTGTGAAGAAAAATGCAAAAGTTATGAGTGAAGCTGCAATAGCCAAAACGGTTGAAAAAAATGATGATGTCGGCACTGATGACAAGGAAAAGAAAAAGGAAAAAGCATTAGTCTTATCTAATTTCTTATATTCCTCCTGCGACGTCCTCACCGGTAAGTGCAAAGCCGTGGTGGTCAAAAGTGGAGTCAACACTTACGTTGGAAAGATTTTTGAATTGATCAAGAAAGCACGTGATGATAAAGAGAGTGGAGAAAAATCGCCTTTGAAAGAGAAGCTCGAGGTTCTCGGCCAGAAGCTTGGATTTGCATCCCTTGCAATTTCACTCGTCGTGTTTGTGATCGGAGTTTCAACAGATCCTTGTAGAGGATGTGATCCAGACTCAGACCAACCAGCTTGGCTGCAAATGCTTCTGGTGTCAGTTTCACTCACTGTGGCAGCTGTTCCAGAGTCTCTCCCTGTTTGTGTTACATTGACTCTTGCACTTGGTATGAGTCGAATGGCGGACAGAAAGGCTCTTGTGCGCCGACTGCTCTCTGTTGAAACCTTAGGATCTGCTGATGTTATCTGTACAGACAAGACTGGTACGTTGACTGCTGGCGTTATGACAGCCATTACTTTTGTTACTGGGATGAATACATACAAAATAACTGGATCTGGTCATGAACTTGAAGGCTACATGGTTGATGCAAAGATGGAAGTCGATAGTAATCCTAGTGGTGCGGATATCAAAAAGGCACATGAAGAGGAGAAGAAAATTGGAAGAGTAGATTATCTTTGGGCTTCATATGCAATGTGTTGTAATGCAAAATTTTACTATGAGGAAAGTAAAGAGACAAAAGAGAGAAAATTAGTGTTTGAAGGAGATCCAACCGAACAGGCCCTAGTCATCGCAGCTAACAAGCTTGGATTTACACGTGACGATTTTAAGGCGGAATTCCCTAGAATTCACGAGAATCCATTCAATTCTAATCGTAAAATGATGAGTGTCGTGGTAAAGAGAGAGCAGACTGAGAGAAAATGGTACGAAGGGCAGCCCTATGTTGCAATTGTCAAAGGAGCTTCTGAGCAAGTTCTTCGCAAGTGTAACTCCCTCATTGATGAAAATGGCAAAAAGGTAGACATGAATGCAGATCGTATGGCTAAGCTTCAGGCAGGCATCGATCGATTTGCTGGAAAATCGCTCCGTGTCCTCGCTGTGGCCTACAAGACCTTCTCTGAAAAGCCCACAGATATGAAGCCTGAACCCATTGAATGTGACTTGACATTAGTTGGATATGCTGGGTTGATCGATCCTGTTCGTCCTGGGGTGAAAGATGCCATTGCCACCGCTGCAGGGGCTGGAATTAGGACTGTGATGATTACTGGAGACTACGCAAAGACCGCAAAAGCCATCGCTCTGAGTATTGACATCATCGAAGCTAGTGACAATGAGTCAAAAACAGTCATTGAGTGCGACTCCATAGTTCGGCCAATCTCGAAAAGGATTTTGGAGATAGAAAATCTGGTGGATAACAAGCAAGGCACCGATGCACTGCAGGATGAGCTGAAGCAACTCGAAGAGAAGATTGATTCCATCACATCTAATGCGCTTGTTTTTTCGCGTGCAAAACCCGAAGATAAACTTATCATTGTGAAGTCATTCCAGCGGCAGAACCATGTTTGTTCTATGACTGGGGATGGTGTGAATGATGGACCAGCTTTACAAAGAGCTGACATCGGGGTTGCAATGGGAAATGGTACAGAGGTAGCCAAAGGTGCTTCGGATATGGTTCTTACGGATAACAACTACGTCAATATCGTACAGGCTGTTGAAGAAGGAAGGATCATCTATTGCAATATCACCAAATTTGTCTACTATTTACTTTCTACTAATGTAGCCGAAGTGTTCCTCATCCTTATGGCTTCTATTATTGGTTTGCCGTCTCCACTTCTTCCAACTCAAATCCTTTGGTTGAACCTCACAACCGACGGTTTCCCAGCTGTGGCTTTAGCGTTAGAAGCTGGGGAACCAAATATCATGCGTGAAGGCCCGAGAACCCGCCAGGAACCTGTAATCGAAAAGGTGATGCTTACAGGTGTTGTGATTCAAACGATTTTCCTCACCGCTACGTGTCTAATAACTTACATCGTCGGTTTGATCTGGAATAACGGCCGCTGGGATGGATTGGGTGTTGATGGGGATGAACGTTCACGAGGTTTTGAAGTCGCTCAAACCATGACTATCTTTCACATTGTATTTGCCGAATTGTTCCGAGCCTATGGTTCTCGTTCAATGAGAGAAAGCATCTTTACTATTGGCCCTTTCTCCAACAAGTACATGCAATATTCTGTGGGTGCATCGCTCGCTGCTACGTTGTTCATTGGTCTCACACCCGGAGTTCAGCAAGTATTCAACATGAGATACTTAGATGGTAGGGAATGGGGTCTGGTTCTTGGGCTTGCTTGCATCCCTATTACCGTGGACGAACTGACCAAGGTAGTATACAGAGCTCTCGACTTTGGAAAACGTCCTTTGGTAAATACTAACCAGCTTTCTGTAAATTCTCCGGTTGGCAAGTCATCTGCCGCAGAGTTACGCGAAATCAAAGTTGGGTTGTAGCTAAGCCATCATACAAATGAAATCCATCCGCAACATGATTTTAACAACAAATCTAGATTCTCAAAATTATGTTCTGCTTGCGCACATGAATGATATTTCTTGAAAATTGTCGCACCTAAAGCATTAGAGGACTTGTTACATTAAATTATAACCACTTCTTTCCGAAGTAGAAAACGTTCTTTTGCAACGAATTTGATCCCATCATGTTGCACAAACATGAAACGAAATGATTGACATGTAAGACGGAAGTAATTAATCCTAGAATCCACTAAGTTTGTTCAATGGTCATCCTCATGTAGCTATGCAATGCAGCGGCTACAGCGCTAACGTTATTACGTTGAGTCCTTTGGTCTCCGCTGTGACTAGATAATGTGTTTTGTGCAATCAAATGCATGTGCGATGTTGTTTCGGTCTGGAATGTCGCGCATCGCAGCTGTTCGTGTTTCCTTCTCATCACATGCCACATGCAGCAACATCAGCATCTGCGCACGCCACACATCAACGCCGCTTGAGGAACCATGCAGCTGCACTGCCATGCTAGCATGGTGATGCGCACAGACGACGATCGAAACGAACGAAAAGATTGACATGCTAGCATGTGCGTGATCTAGTGATGCATGAGATAGACTTGGAGAAGGAAACACGAACTGCATGCTGCGCGAGATGCGCGACATTCCAGACCGTACTAGCGTACCGCGACCGAAACAACATGCGATGCATTTGCATTGATTGCACAAAACACATCATCATCTAGTCATGGGGGAAACCAACAGATTTGACAATGGCGGTTATGGGTAGCGCTATACTGGAGACTGTCTAGCTGTAGCCGCTACATTGCACAGCTACACACACGTGAGGATAACCATTGAAAAATTCAATCATTGCATATTGATTCTAGCTCACATCCGCCGTCTTGCACGCATCTAGGCATGCGTGCTAGCGTGCGCTTGCGCTAGCTTCATCTCGATTTGATGTTGCTTCGATTCGTGCACTGTTCTAGTTTCTCTCACATGTGGCTTGTCATGCAATGCTAGACTAGCTAGATGCAGCAGCATGACTAGCGCGCACGACCATGCGCATGTGCTGCGTCAGTTGGGGATGCGCCGCCCTGCGTCGCATCATGCTGTGAACGTGGGACTAGCTAGCAAGCTAGCCACAGCATCTCGCAGATTGGAGTGACCGCGCGTGCTAGCGTGCACAACTACTAGGCGAAGCCCGGGAATTTTCATGGTTGAGATGGACGCCGCCGCACTTTGCTAGTTTGCTGCATTTTTTGCTTGCACAGCATCGCACATCTAGCCACCATGCCACATGATTGCAATCGGTTCGATGTGACATGACGTGGCGTCCAAACAAAACTCATGCAAAGTCCACATTTGTGCGATTTTCATTCATGGTTTGAAATGGGGTGTTTTTCAGAATTTTCTGGCAATTTCGATTCGGTGCAACGCAAGTGGGACAAATTGACACGTTGCACACATTCAGTTCGCACATCAGTTTGATCATGTCCTAGTCGACAGCAGACAGCCAAAATTTCAACACCTGAAGATGAACTCAATGGCGACAAGCAGCCTGAACCGTTGTCGTCGCAAAACACAAATGTCAGCCATGCGATGCACGCGTTTTTTTCGCGCGAGCGCAGTCGTCAGCATGTCATGCTAACATGCACGCATGTCTAGATGTGAGACATGGTCACAGCCGGCGACTGTTGATTGATGTCCGATAGTCGCTGTTGCATCGTGTGACAATCGTAGCTGCAAATTTGCGAGTCCTAGCTGTGCGCGTCAGGGATACGATGGCGCTGCAACACGCTCAGATCCATCGATGTGATGCCTATGCGTAATAATTATTGAAAGTTGCTGGGATGTGATAGAAATAGAGTCGGCGGGTGGTTGCTGCAGAATCATTTGTGCACGTCCAATACCTCTGACGAGGGTTGCTCGCACAATTGGCGCTTCTCGAAGCCCTTAACCATGAAACTTGCTCAAATCGAAAAGGGGACTGAGCGGTGTGTGCTAGCGATTATTTGTTACTATGAACCCGACGGAACCACTTGCTTGTTTTTCATCAATATGTATTCGTAGAAAATGTCGAATCCACTTTCTCTAATGCTTATGTGTAATCACTGAAACATTCAAGTATAATTTTTTCACGCTGAACAAACTGAGATTCTTTCGTTGGAAGCTTGTAGGCTTCTTGTACAGCTCCAATTTTGTTACCTTCTGTTTTTGCGCTGCTTCAATCTCATCATACTCCATAAATGTAAAACACCGGGTGCTAATATATTTCTTCTTAGGCTTGTAGTGCTTAAATTCAAAGAAAATAGCGTCTCCACAACTAATGCTGTCCAGAGGTGTTTGAATGTGCACTGTTTGTCCAAAGATGACATGTTTTCCCTCCACTCGGTTGGATTTTTTCGTATTCTGAGTTTTTTCTTTCGAAATTCCGGTTTTAGATACTAGTGAGACTGTTACAAATGGATCGATATATGTTGGTGCATCCTTAAGACCTATTGATTCTATCAAGATCGATATTGTCTGCTGTCCGCTCCGAACATCCTTTGGAGGAGGGAGTAAGTCGTTTTGAGCATTCTCATCGAATTTTTTCTCTTCAATTGTAACTTTATTATTCGAGTCGGAACTAGCATAAACATTTATTCCCGACTTTACTCTTATGTGTTCATGGGCTTCCTTTCCCGTGAAAAGAGATTCGAACGCTTTCATGACGTTTTTGGCCTCATTTGTTGCATCAACAGAATCCAAACTTGCAGATGTAACGACCTTCAAGCGAGCTTTGATTACAGCCTTTGACTTTGCAATAATAGCTCTTTCGTCCGGTGATAGATCAAGTTCGTCGGCTTTTGCCAGATCTTTGAGCAGGGCCATATAGCCTTCCGAGGCTTCCAGGCCCTGACCCCACTGATCATAATTGAGGGCTTTTTCCAACAGATTTTTCCACCTAGCCTTATGATTTATTCTCTTAGACATCCTCTCCTCGACTTTTCCTTGTTTTATTCCTTCTATGGTGTTTCAGGTGGGGGCCTTCTGTTGTTATTTGGTAACGGGTCAAGCTGCACGCCCCATTTACGACAATCTTTCTCCATGTCGCAACACATAATTCGATTGCAAAATGGATCATAGTATAGTCCTCCGGTAGCTAACCACAACAACTACCTACAACAACCTACTACAATTACAACAACCTACTAAAATTACAACAACTGTACAACAACAACAACAACAACAACAACTGTACAACAACAACAACAACAACAACTACGACAACTAATTACTACTCGACTCGACTGCTCCATCAAAGCACACACTGCTTTGTCCCTCCCACGACGACCAACGCTGTGTGCAAGAACAGATGGATTATCATGGGTGATGATGGACTGCAGTAGTATAAGTACCCAAGAACTGTACTCAGCCAGTCTCACAAAGGAGTAGTAAGTAGTAGCGGTAATAAATAGATAGCCTCCTTTCGGATATTTTCGCTGACAATGATGTTTAGCAAAGCAACCAATGAGCAGTTGGCGATGCTGCTGTATGCAGCCTATATCATTTCACCACTCAACCTTCTCCCAAATAAGGCAACGGTCAACACCAGTCGACCAACGACAATAGTGGAATCTAAGTAAATTGCTTCCATGCCGCCATCGAAGGAGGAGGCAAATGATCACTTTCCGACCCCTGCTCCAAGGGTAGTTCTGCAAATGCGGTCATAATGTGACGTGTTTTACACTTCGGTTTACATAGGTTGCAATAAGCGGAATGACATGGGTTTGGTCGCAAATGGAGTGTGGGTTCAACGAGGCGATGCCTTTGAAGAATATCCAGTGGCGATCTCAGAACGGGTTGGGCTATTATTGTAACTGCACTAAACAATTCTTCTTGTCTTCATCTTTAAGACCTCATAACGAAAATACCTTCCTTGTATTTAGCGAGAGGCATTTTATTGATAGTGTCTACCTTAAAGCTGTTGTCTACCGTGAGGGAGGAGGAGGAGGAGGGGGAAGAAGAGGAGAAAGTGGAGGAGGCAGAGAAGGAGGAGGAAATTTGGTTGGTGTTAAAAGATATCTTCACCAATCGCTATTTATTCCAAGAAGCATTTAATTAATAATGATGAACGTACTCGTGCGCGCGCACGCACACACACACACACACACACAAACACACACATATAATGCGAACACACGGAAGTTAGATGATGCAAGTAGTTTACTGTGATTTGACATGCACATGCTCAGGAGCGTATGGAACTTCCCGATATTACTGCGGCCAATAACATGATTCAAAGCTGTTCTACTTCTATTAAAGGGAGTAGTAGGTTACTGACACTACCACTTGCCACTTCAGCGCCTAGCAATCCGCTGAACTGGTAATAGTAGTTGTTGTTGTTGTTGTAGTAGCTGGGTTACACAATATATACTGTGTCTATAGTATTGATGAGTAATAGCTGTGGCCTAGTTGTTTGTATATGATGATGATGATGATGATGATGGTGATGATACCAATCGTGCAGCAGATATGCATACATACATTACATGTGCGGCTAAGCTCATAAGAATACATTTTCAGTGCGTGGTTATTGAATGATTAGGTGGAGAAAGCCATATGTGAACTTAATTTTGGTGACTACTACTTGTGATAAACCATTGTCGACATCATACAGAGCACAGGTGTGTGATAATGATGATGATAACCTAATCGTGGACCTCATCATACGTAATATCTAGCTAGTGCTTTGTATGTCATCTAACTGTTCCTGCGTTATTATTCGCTAGATTAAACCTCAGATCCACCGAATAATTCACCAACTCTCACCGAATTCAAAGGTACCTATTGGTGTACACGTATAAAAATGTATTTTAGAAATTTAAGGGTTCATCATTTGTCAAATATATATATTTTGATCTCTTATCGTATATCCTTTCCGTTTAACTCCTGCTCATTGTCAGTACTATCATGATCATCCTATTTCTGTAGAGCGTCGTAATCGGCCTACGCATCACATTCTCTTGCTTTTTCTATCTAATGGCTGCTGCTAATTCTCGAATGACGCAATGGCTGATGAGTTTTGAAGATGGTAGTGGTGGTGGGATATTGATTGCTTCTTTCTTCTTCCTGATTAAAAGACTGGAGATATATTGTCGTCATCGTCTGCTTCTTCGGAGAAGAAAGGGTTGGTTATGAATTAACAAGATGTACAACACACCGAACTTGCTGTGTTGTTGTCACACAAAAGTACTAATATGTCATCATCATGTTGATAAAGTGACGGATGCATCACAAATTTGAGGATGATGCCTACAATTATGAGGGGCAAAAGCATAAGTCTTCATAATTTCTTCATTTCAAGAAAAAGAAGAAGAAGCACTATGTATCCTCGTATTTGTGTATAGATTTCATTTGTCGTTGTCGGTGTCCTCATTCTAAAGCTACTCTAAAGTACGTTGATATCCATGACAAATACACAATATATAGCAGCAGCGTTCTCTTTGCTGGCTTTGGTTTCGGTAAATCGCATCATCATCGTGGAAGAAGCAGCAGCGGCAACAAGCTATCTCGCATAAAATCAGCAGCATCACCATCATCACCATCATCACCTTCTTCATCATCTCGTTCAAAAACAGGTCAAGTAATTGACCGACTCAAATGCAGAACAAGATAGTTTTCGTCTTGTTGACGTAATTACTGACTTGAATTATATGATGTTGACGTTGATATGAGCAGTCAACACTGAAGACGACAACGACGATGGCATGAAAAGGAAGAAAAAGGCACAAATGCTATTGGGTAGTAAAGACGGAGAAGGAGGACGAGAAAAGAAACACACTACTGAGCTTCATGATCCAGATTTAGCTGATAATCTACGGAATGGAACACCATGGCGAACAAGGTGTGTGTGTGTGTGTGTGTGTGTGTGTTTGTGTGATGATGATCCCAGTCATTCGTGCTGTTCAGATTAGGCAGTAGGAGTAGTAGTAGTAGTAGTAGTAGTAGTAGCTGTTGTTGTTGTTGTAGTAGTAGCCCTCAGTTGTGGTTTTAGATGAAGATGATGATTATCAATTTAATTGACTGCATTGATTCGTGGTCGTTGTTGTCAAGTTGTTTATTGATCGATCCATCCATTTATGATCTACTTTTAGTTGATTCTTTCTTTCTTCCATTCATAACAAGTTACTAAAACTACTATCACCTCAGATCCGATTGGGAATTAAAGCCAAACTTTCTCATTGTGTACGTAGTGACATCATCATCACCAAGTAGTAACAATAGTAGTAGGAGGGAAAATAAGAATAATAGTCACAAACGCCAACAGCAGCAGCAGCACCAGCACCAGAGTACTACCAGTACTAGCAGCAGTAGCAGGTATATAAGAGAAAGGAAGAATAAGAAAAGGGAGAAGAGAGGAGAATAAAAATGAACAACGATAAATAATAGCGAGAACAGAAATAGAAGGAGAAGAAGAAAAAAGAGAAAGAAAGAATTGATTTACGACTGACCACATCAAACGCCGCGATGAATAGAATAATTGTGAATATTGTTGCTCTCTCTCTCTTCGTTTTTATTTCCCTGTAATAGATGCTGATGCTAGTGGTAATTGACATTGTGTTGTCATGGATGTGTAGTAAAGCAGTGCCAGTACCAACAATTGTAGTAGTAGCAGTAGTATCTTGTGCTGTTTGGATTGTTGTTGTTATACATCATGGATTGTTAGTGTTATTTGATGATATAGCATATTAATGACGATGATGATGTTATGTGTTATGATATTAACCTCCTCCTCCTCCTCCTTCTCGACGACGGTAAAGACTCTCTTCCTACCACCTGTCATTGATGGGGGCGGGGAAATCGCGACGTTCGCACCATCAGCGCGTGTTCTCTCAGCTGAAGGCTGATTTTGGAGTTAAAAATACAATCTTGATCGAGCCCAAGGTACGTATGGAAAATTAGCAATATTTGAATTATTATTATTTGTTGGGTATAATAGACATTATTATTACGATAACAATGATGAAAGAGCTGGTTATTATTTGTTTATTTCTAAGGGAAAAGAAGATCATAATGGTAGATTGATGGAGCGAATAAGACAAATAGTGACTCAGGAGTTCTCAACTAGGACCGACATGTATGAGGTAGTAGCTGCTGATAGTAGGGATAGATATGTTGTTCCATTGTTGTTTCGTGGAATAGTAGTTGTAGCAGTAGTAGTAGTAGTAGTAGTAGTAGTCCAATAGAAATACAACCATCATTGTCATTGTCAGCAGCACCATTATGTTTGCATCCTTACAGAAAGAAATTCGTCGTTTGGAGCTCCTACGATCCACACGGCAACGGTCATCGGAATTACTTGATGATGATGATGATTCAACGATTGATCATGACATTATTTTTGTAAAGAAATAACAAGCTATTATTGAATAAGAGTGTTTCAATACATTTAGTAAATGACACATTAGTTGTCTGAGTAAGTACACACAAAAACACGTACGTATTCTCATTGTTCCTACTACTAGGTGGAATTTCAACTATTTTTACTTGGTAAAGGAGGGATATGCGACGGTGCTAGACCAGGCAGAACTTTGTAGACAAGCTCTCAAGCAATATCTAGAGTTAGGTGTAATGTACGACAATTTGAGAAAAAGAAGGAGGTCAAAGCTACTACGCCATCAAAAGGAGGAGGAGGAGGAGAAGGGGGAGGAGGAGGGGGAGGAGGAGGAAGTGGAAGATCGGCTGGTATAGTCACGACGATGTTACTACGGCATCATGATTTTACACTAAAGCAGAGATTGGAGATTTGCCAATTATTGACATCGATTTTGAGGAGTAGATTAACACATGTATTCGATAATATCATCATCATCATCATCATCATCATCATCATTATCATCATCATCCACATTTTACATCTTTCTT
The DNA here is from genome assembly GCA_000320545.1 of Bigelowiella natans CCMP2755. Taxonomy (NCBI): domain Eukaryota; phylum Cercozoa; class Chlorarachniophyceae; genus Bigelowiella; species Bigelowiella natans. Next base: position 4,988 of record ADNK01001425.1, on the reverse strand, counting down.
TTGTTCGTTGGAACTATTATGACCTCAGAACAACATTACTGGTGTTTCGTCTGTGATATCTCCTTTTGAGGAGGAGGAGGAAGGGGAACATGATGATGAGAACGATGATAATGATGAGGATACTACTGGAGAGGAGAAGAAAAAAGAATCGTCGAGAATGAAAAAGTATTAATACTTTGTTATAGTAGTAGGTGGTGTACTTGTCCTTATTTGAGGAATGGAGAGAGTCTTTAACAACAACAACAACAACATTAAAAACTGTTAGGGTTGGATGGTTGGTTGGTAGGCGGGTGTATCAGTAATTGCATCATCATCATCATCATCATCATCATCATCATCACTATATAGTAGTAGTAGTAGTAGTAGTAGTAGTAGGGTTAGTATTGCATCACAGGTAACAAGAAGAGGGAGGAATAAGAAACAAGAGAGAAGGAGGAGGAGGATATATCATTTATGTGTGAATAGTTGTGTGTGTGTGTGTGTGTGTGTGTGTGTGTGGTACTTGTTATCATGTACTCCTTTTTATCTATCTAGGTTATCATCATCGTCGTCGTATTTCAAGATGAAGAAGAAGTATATTCTAGGCCCCATCCTAGATCTCACCTCTTTGCCATTTCGGTACTGCTACTAGCCATTGTTGTTGTTGTTGTGCTCATGGGATATGCTGCTGTACTAATGCATTATCGGAACAATAACTTCTCTCCAATGAAAAGGCGGTTGCTACTTCTTAATGAATTGCCTCCCATTGAATTCCATCGGTATCTATACGCGCGACAGGTGATGATCATATATCATTACTATCATCATCATCTTTACGCTTTGCTTGATGTCATCTTCTGTCAGGCAGATAATTACCTCAACAATCCCATCATTTCATCCAATTCAAACAACACACCATCATCATCATCATCACTCACTGCTACTCTTCTTTTTCTTCTTCTTCTTCTTCTTCTATTACTAACGACTGCTATCAATGCATGCTAAAGTAGTGAGTAGTATTAGGGTTATGATGATGATGATGAAGTGCGGTGTGCATCCCATCAAATGATAGTATTTCACAACACCTAATGACACCCCCGTCGTCGTTGTCGTATACCTGATCATTATTATTTATTCTTTCCTTGATTCACCAACCAGATTAACCTAAATAGCATCGTCTTGCTACTTTGTCATCATTCCGAAAATATTGTTGAATTCTGATTGTTGGCGTGTTCATTTGGTATTTGTATGATACTATCATTACTCTTCCTCCTTCTCCACACTTGGCCCTTCTCGTTGGACTGCATAGACTCGATTGTTGTTCCGCCAAAATCGATTGGAAGAGGGGCTACAAAAGGTGCTGGTGACTGATGGATGCCTGCATTAACAGTAGTATTGATTGCCGACTATATTGTGTGAAGTAGTAGACGGATATATTGTAGATGATGATAATAATGCTAGTGGTAACAGTGATGATGAGAGGGGGGAGAAGAAGAAGGATGATGATTGTGCAATTTAAGATGATGAACATAATTACTTTCTTCATTTTATCATTTATCAAACTTCTTCTTTTTCTTTTCCTCTGTATTTTATCATTCTCTTCTCATTCTTGATTATTTAGCAGTAGTATCAGCAGCAGTAATAGTAGTAGTAGTAGTAGTAGTAGTAGTAGTGGCACATCATAAACTGCAGCCATAATGGTGTCTGTATTCATAATGATAATAAATGTAATGGTATCGTATTTATAATAATAATAAATAATATGTGTGTAGTAATAATAGAGGGAGCATCACTAGCATCTATCTTATGGCCGTTCTTTGTTTGTGTGTATTAATTTTTGCTCATTTGTAACTGAAAATTATAAGAATAATAATAATACTACCTACAATATTGAATTGGTTGATCATCATTCTTTGAAACCTTCATCATCATCATCATCATCATCATCATCATGTACCCTCTAGATCGGAGATTTTATTTCCTACATGGTGTCAAGTATAAGGAGCAGTAAGACTGCCTCCTCCTCCTCCTCCTCCTCCTCGTCCAAGATTCCACTACTCCTTAAAGCATCATCATCATCATCAGCAGCAGCAGCAGCAGCAGATACAGGGCGACACAAAGGGGATGCTGGCGAAGATGATGATGATGATGATGATTTATATGCTCTTGCGTATGGAATTACGTCCATCAGTGATGCTTTCAGGATGTGTGATGCTAATACAGAGGTAGTAGTAGTTGTAGTGGTAGTAGCAGCGAAGTTGCATTCGTACCGTTATTCTGTAATGTTACTACTCTTCTTGGGTAGTAGCAGTAGTAGTAGTAGTAGTAGTAGTAGTAGTAGTAGCATCATCAGCTACTGCTGCTGCTGGTGGTGATGGTGGAGGAGGAGGAGTTTGAGTTTGTGTTTTTATGTGTGTTGTGTGTTTGTGTGTGCTAGCTATCACCCTCACTTTATGCTTCTGTTGGAGGAAGTTATTGCATCATCACTAAGATATTATTATTACCATTATTCTAAAGTAGTATTGTAAAAACTGTATGGAAATTAATCGAAATAATTACAGATGCACTACTTCAAGCAGCATCACCAACACCACCATGATAATGGAACAAGAGGAAGAAGAGGAGGAGGAGAAAGAGGAGGAAGAAATGATAAAGAAGATGATCACGATGATCATATATCACTTGTTACGTCTCCAATTCATCTCCAATCATCCGTTGGGCAGAAGGGAAAAGAAGTACAAGATGATGATGATGATGATGATGATGAATACAAGACAAAGCGGCAGCAGGAGCATCATCATCATCATCACCATCAAAATTTGAGAAGAAAATCGCCTCGATTTTTTATTGTTCCAGCAGCAGCAGCACCATCACCAGCATCATCGGGTGGTGGTGATGATGCTACTACTACTGCTACTACTACAACTACTACAACTAAAGATACTACCACTGGAAGAAAAGAGGAGGTGGTGGTAGTAGAGGATGGTGGGCGTGTGACTACTACTACTAATTCTAGCATCAATGATGATGAGGATGGGAGGGATCAAGGGAAACTACTATTCTGCTACGTTGAAGTTGAATTTAGAGCTCAGATGTTAGGTGAGAGCTGCTAGCTGGCTACTACTGCCAACTGCCTACTGCCTTTGCACAACACAACCAACACACTAGCTTTCTATAGTGAGAATAGTAGCATCATCATTTAGTGCCCAACAACAACAGACAGCCAGCTACTACTACTAATAATAATAATAACAATAATAATGTTACGACAGTCTATAAAAACAACAACAACAACAACTATGAAACCTAATCGTTTAATTCTACTTCTAGTACTAAATGGTTATTACTAGTCGTATTAGTAATTGAATCTTCAACAACTACTAGGGATGGATCTCTTATTAATAGTCGTGTTAGCAATTGATACTACTACTATTACTACTACTACTACTACTACTACTACTACGTCTGTCTTCAACAACTAACTACTAGGGATGGGTCTCTCCGGGTGGAATGTTAATGCAGTTCATCGAGGCTCACAAGCAGCTTGGGCAGGCGTAGAGCCAGTGAGTTATCATCAAACAACTTAGAGGCTGATGACGATGATAATGATGATGATGACGATGATAATGATGATGATGATTCATCACCATACTTGTAATAGAAAATGTCGTCATCGTAAATACCAGATATCAGAACTACAGTAGTAGCAGCAGCAGGGGTAGTACTTGTATTGAGGAATAGTGCTGGAATGTTATTACATTTCCTAGTACCTGTTTTGATGGGTAGTTCTTATTCTTGGAATATTATTACAATTCCCTCAGCAGTGACGTCATCATCATCATCATCATCATCATCATCAAGATGGTGCTCATCTCGTTGTTTCCTTCATGTTGGTTTGGTTCTCTTCATATTCTAGGGATGGCGCATTCATTCTGTGGATGGAACCGTTGCTATCAATGATCACATTGCCATAGGTGCTGTTATCATCAACCAATAAAACAACAACAACAATGGTGATGATGCGGATACTACTCCTCCTATACGTGACTACTAAGTATAGTACTGTTGTTCGTCTAAGAAGAATTAACTAAGAGACTTGCTCTATATCAGTGGCTACTACTACTACTACTACTACTACTACTACTCTTATTTTGTGTAAAGTTGTCCTTTGTCTAAGAAGAGCACTAAGGAGAACGGAGAACATAATATATCATCATCATCATCATCATCATCATCATCATCACATTTAGAAAATGCATCATCATCACATTAGAACATGGCATTTATGTGTTGTTGTTCACCGTTATCGTATGATAATGATGATGATGATGATGATGATGATGATGATGGTAGGCAATTTCTTGAGAGCTTTGATGGAGTCGTTAGCTGCTGCTGCTGGTGGTGGTGCTGCCTCTAATGCTACCACTACTACTACTACTACTACTACCAATCCCGAGTCATCAGCATCACCTTCAGTATCAACACTATCGTCGTCGTCGTCGTCGTCGCCATCCTTCCGCATGGGATTTCTAGCTCCATTGCCATGCGTAGTATCCGCTGCTTCTTCTTCTTCTCGCAGCACAACCTCCTCTTCACACGGAAAGGTTATGACATAAAATGATGATGATGATGATGATGATGATAGTGTGTGGTATTTATATTATAATAATAATAATGATTTGAGAATACATACTGTCACCATAAAGAGCATTATCATCATCATCATCATCATCACTATCATCACCCTCCTCGTCGTCGTTTGTTCGCCTATCTATTCATGAGCACCACCTTTCAAACTATTCAACAACCGTATTACTACCTTATGTTTTCCCCTTACGATTGTGTCCTCCGTTCTCATCATCAATCACCACCAGGGGGGGGGCTCGAGAACTGGAACAAAGAGGGGATCGGAAAATACCAAATCGTCATAAATATGCAACACGCAAAGGACAGAACCAGCAGCGTAAAGTTGATGAAAATATCAGTCTATCACTCACACAGATGCAAGA
>ADNK01001426.1:0-35752 GCA_000320545.1 Bigelowiella natans CCMP2755 | reverse complement strand
TAGGGCTGGGAAGCCTAACCCTAACCCTAACCCTAACCCTAACCCTAACCCTAACCCTAACCCTAACCCTAACCCTAACCCTAACCCTAACCCTAACCCTAACCCTAACCCTAACCCTAACCCTAACCCTAACCCTAACCCTAACCCTAACCCTAACCGTAACCCTAACCCTAACCCTAACCCTAACCCTAACCCTAACCCTAACCCTAACCCTAACCCCTAACCCTAACCCTAACCCCTAACCCTAACCCCTAACCCTAACCCCTAACCCTAACCCCTAACCCTAACCCCTAACCCTAACCCCTAACCCTACCCTGAGCGTGGATGCGTGCAGTGATCGTGGATGCACGCAGTGTTGATTTTGTTTACAAGTGTTCAGCGCTGTGCGCAAGTGCACAAATCGCTCTGTGCGCTTGAGCCAAGTGCAGCTTGGCCAAACTTGCGTTGCAATGTTGACACAAAAAGTGAGCCATCTCAAAAACTGGATGATGTTTTTAGACAATTTTTTGCTTGACGTGCAGCTGTCATTGCGCACTTCAATTTGGCTCAATTGAACTTGATCACTTGCACAAATTCTCGGTGTGCGGCACGTGCTGACGCAGGAACGCACAAGTGTCGACAATTTGACACTCCTGGGCTCGTTTGACCAGTGCTTTCAACAATTTTCATCACTTTTTGCTGTGCACGCGCAATTCTGAGCATTCGTGCCAACATGAGAGTTGTTTTTGCGTTTTCTTGAAAAAGTGAAAACTCTGATTTCCCAATTTTGCCCAATTTTCAAAGTGCAAAAACTGAGGTGTCTGCTCGAGATTTTGGCGATTTGGGCCCAACCACTTGTGCTGCATGTCAGATGGCTCTTGATCAACAGCTCAGAGGAACAGTTTCTTGCAACTCCCACTGTGCTTGGAGCCAGTTGTAGATTGGAACCAAAGTGCACGAGGTTTTTCTCCTTGCATGGCACGCAGATGGCTCAATTTTGGGCAATGAAAGTGGAATTTCTCGAAAACTGGATGCGAACGAGATTGAACACAAAACTTGCATCATGTCGATTCCGTGCACGTGCGCGTTGCTCCTGGCCACACGTGCGCACACGTCATGGCCCCGCTCGTCACACGCACAGCCCAATGTCACACGGTTTGGGCAAGATGTGAACGTTGCCGGGTTGGACCGAGTTGCAAGCTGTTGGACTAGCGCCAATGTGATCACCATCACTGTCAGGTTTTGACGTGTTTCTCGCATGCCAGCATGTTTTGCGTGGGAATGCCAAAATGCATCATTCCGGTTTCAAATTTTGAACTTGTTTGATCTAGTGATGAGATCTGCTTCTCTTTGTTTGTCATTGTTGTTGGACACGCAGTTGCATTCTTGGCTAGCGGAGGTCATGACGATCTTTCATGGAGCTATCAATGTGCATCTGCTGACGCGCGATGCATCATGATGCAGAACTACACGTCTAGACGTGGTCGCCACACAAAAAAGAAGCTGCGGTTAGTTCGATGACCGCTTCAGCTCGGCACAATTGTGCGAGATTGTCAGAAACATGTCAAAGCAGACAGCTCTCACATCGTGATTTCTGACACCTTCTAGCCTTTTTAGATCTTGGGTTGTGGCGACCCATCTATCAATCATGTGGCCGATGAATTGGGGTTGCTTGCATTTGTAGGTGGTTCACAGCAGCATTAATTTCATTCATTGTTTCAATTCCATTCTAGGAATCATGATTTTGGCACTAAGTCTTGGACTATAATGTTTCGTTAACGTGCATTCATTTCAAAATGTTTCATTTCCATTGAGACCGAATAGTAGTCTTCATCCTTTATCACTTTGCTCGAGCCGGCAACCCATTGCATATGTGAAAGATGCTTTGCGCACCTCACATCAGCGTCATGTGTGTATGAGTGCAATGAACAAAATCCAGCATCGGAGAATTTGGCATTATCTGGGAGCTGACAGCTTTGCTTTAGGAACGCGTGGCGTTTTACCGTAATCTAGCTGCCTTCTTGGTAACCAATCATCGCGTTCCTGTTTATTTTGGATCGTGATTACATTTAGTCATCTTGAGCTCAACATGTTTTTTTGGTGTTGCATGTAATAAATTCCTGATTCAACATCTAACTATAAACAACAAACCTTGCTAAATTCTTGAAGCTTAAGCTTATTGCGCCTGCGAGGGCGTGAACTCGATAATACCCCTGAGTCAAGCGAAACAAGAATAACATAAGAGTACATCAGCGTGATTGTGAATGTGCAAGGATTTACCTCTGAGATGCCTTTGAGATTTTTTTTTGGAAGAGGGCAGATATTGTGAGAAAACCGATCTGAAAATTATGCCATTTTTCGAATGCCCACGAATTATATTCATTATAGAAAGATCTACATGTTCTTCTGCCTCTTGCTTCCTCTGATTTCGCGGATTGATACTAAATTTGAGACGTCATTGTTTCCAGTCGTTGCGTTCTACAAGGGTTATAATCAATCTATACAGGCTTTCTCGTATATTGCGAACTTAAAAACCTTCAAATTGAATCTGGGGTCAAGTAGACATTTTTGAAGAAGAAGATCGTGTTTCGAAGGAACTGCGTCTGCAATTTTAAAGTCATTTAGGCAGGAATCCAAAGGTTCTTTTTCTTCGCTTGAGAGCGTAACCATTATCATATACCTGGACGCCCTAGCCAATGCCGGTGATTTGATGCTGAACCATTTTTCATTAGCCAGTCACCACGCTCTGTTATGAACCTGTAAGTAAATAATCCAACTATCTTTGGTTTGAAGAGACAAGAGAATTAGAACGTAGCTTTACGTTTTAAAATTTTCACACGCACCTGTCACTGGAATACTGCAGCGAGCGTCTGCGACCTACAGATCGATCCATTTGTGCAGTGGGTTTGAAGCAAAGACGTCCAGAAGCCTTTTAGATAGCACTCCACTTCTGGACACACACACACACACACACACACACACACACACACACACAATACACACATTTTCATAAATAAATAGTGATACAATTAGGCGGCGACGATTTGGATTTTAATGGACACTCAACATACCTCTTGCGGGTGGGGGAGAGAGCGTAAAAATCCTTCAGAATTCTGTAGATTATGGGCGAGGGTTGTCGCAATGATTTGTGTGTAATTAGTTGTCTCATGTTAAACATCCCCTTCATTTCTACATCGATTTAAGGACTTCCCAACGATTACACGAAAGTGCTTCCCTCCAAATTTGCACTTAAAATGTAGATATCTCGGCAATTCGATGCAGAAGAAAGAACAGCAAATGTTCGCATTTCATTGTCATGGTTAATAGATCTAATCACGGTTACTAACTACCTACTATCGGGACTTACCCTACCCCCTATTACATCACCATCATCACATTCATTCTGCAGAACAGGGTCCGTGCATACTGCATACGACGGAGGGAATGGCGAGCAAAACTGGGTTTCTCCCGGCCCGATTCGCAATCGGGACATACGAGCACACAGTGAGCGGAGTGGAGCTCGAAGAAAACAGTACTATGCTTATTGTTCGTGGGTCCAAGTTTGTTTATTTATCCATTATTGTTGTAGAAAACATTGAGGATGGAACGAATGAAATGAAAATTTCAAAGCTTTTCCGGATAGAAGCACACCTGAGCTCCGTTACATGTCTCGCATCTTCACCTTCTAGCCATCTTGTAGCATCGGTAGATACCCTTAAGTACACACTACTCAACCAAGATTGTTCTTAATTAACCGCTTTGGTGACCAGGGAAGCTCTGATGAAACGATAAGACTGTTCGACATTGCGCAACTGAAAGATTTCAGTGCTCTCTACGGCCATACAGGAGAGGTACCGGACACACGGCATTCTGAACTACTAGGCATTCTGAACTACTATAAACTCCTCTTCTTCTGTGTTAACTCCTCACTGATAAGGTACTGTTTCTTCTCTTCAGATTACCTGTCTAGAATTTTTTGGGGAGGACTATCTCTTGAGTGGCAGCGGTGACGGGGCAATAATAATTTGGTCTCGGAATCCCACCTGGGAGGAGGTGAATAACTACAACAAACGTATCAAGTTGAGGAAAAATACCAAACATGCTTTCTCAGGCAGGAAAGATTGCAGCTCACAAAGGCGGTGTCCTTTCTCTTTCTATTCACCCGACAGGTGATATTGATAAGCAGAGCTTGAAAATAATTGTTCGCATCAGATGTTATGATGAAGCGATAAATAATCATGTACGATCAGGGAAACTTGCTCTTTCGGTTGGCAAAGATGGATACCTCAAGGTGGTGTACAATCTAAATTCAACAGACACATCTGACCTCTAACAAATTATAATAATACTGCAGCTATGGAATTTAATGACATGCAGTTTGGCGCACAAAATCAAGGTGGTGCTACAATAATTTTCGAATTAATTCCATGTCAAAATAAAAGCATCATTACTTTTTCCATCATACTCTATCCATTCCAGTTGCGGCACTTATCCTCACAAGTCAAATGGAGTCGTGATGGGAAAAGCTACTATATCGTTTCCCAAAAAGAAATTAAGGTGTAATTCAACTCAGAAGAGATTTTTTTGCGGAACTTGGCTGCGGTAGGGTGATGAGTTTAACGAAGATATCGATACCAATAATAATGGCGGTCGGTGCTGATCATGATAAGGATGCTTGTGTTTTACAAGGTGTACGACAGCCATGGAGATTTGATATCAAATCTTAATCTGGGTTCCAAAATCCTTGCTATTGTCCCCCTTGGTTCTGCTGGGCAGCGTCTAGCTGTTGGGTATTTTCCCTTGGGTTTGGAGGAGGAGGGGGGGTTAAATATGTACACCTCAAACGCTGTCATCTGCACACATGAATCTATTTGTATTTAGAGAAGGTGGTACGATAATTGACCTGAAGACATCTTATAGTATGGACTGACTTTGTTTTATGCGTACAGCTGCGAGAATGGTGCTGTGACATTATGGAATTCCGATGGTACCTTAAAATTACGGATGGAGGTATCATCATCATCATCATCATCACCATCATCATCGTCGTCATCATTGGAAGAGGGAGGGGAAGGAGGAGGAGGAGGAGGAGGAGGAGGAGGAGGAGGAGTTGCGGTGGTGGATTCTTAACTTGGAAGTTCGGTCACTGTAATAAAACTTATTGAATAGTAGCCTGAAAGTTGAGTCACTGTAAGTTCGGTCATTGTAGTAAAGCTTGTTCAATAATAGCCTGAAAGTTCAGTCAACCTTATTCAAAATACTTATCTAGGGGCATAAACGAAGGGTGAGAGCTTTGACTGTGGTAAAGATATTGCTCTAGGAATAAGGATACTGAGAGAAAGGATATAGTTGTAGTGATGTAGATGATGACAAGCGTGCAGCAGGAAACATGAGATAGATCATCAATAGATGTCCACCTAGGGTTGTAAAGGGTAGGCTTTTTTAAATATATTTTGCCAACAACCCTTCCTTGTCCTTTTCTAGGTGAGGAGGGATGCGGAGCCAGCTAGTACCGTTCTGGTATCTGGATCTTCGGATGGGGAGGTGTGATTATTATAGTGGAAATAAAGATGAGGATTCTAATAACTTTTCTACCTATGAATGAAGCAATTGAGTATCATGTGTTTGAGCAACTTAACTTAACATCAGATAATTGTATGGAATACAAAAACTGGAGAAGTTATCACAAAAGGTTGGTTAAGACCACTTAATTATTCCCAAACATCATCATCGTCATATGTGGTTTTTGCGTGCGTTGCACAAATTCTTTACGTTTGACACCATGGGAAAATCGGAATACAATTAGGATCAGGCAATGGTCGAATTACGTGCATGTCGTCCTCGTTGGAGTGTAGTGTCCAAGAATCTTTACATGGGAAAAAGAGAAAGACAAGGAAGAACAATATCTCTGAGGAAAATGAAACAAAGATTCAGAAGAACCCCGCAGATTCACAAGTAAAAAAAAGCAGCAGCAGCAGCAGCAGCAGTCTAAAAAAGAGGAAAGGAAAGATACATCTCAATAATAAATCGATTTCCAAAAAAGGTAAAAGGAAAAAGATGGCGAAGGTAGCAACAAGAAGCTAAGATATTCATGTCTCCCTTTCCGACATTGATGATTTCCGAAATAGTATACAAGAAGCATCCGAAATGCTGTATTTCATTGTTCGCAGCATCAAACATTCGCATCATAAATGCAAAGATTCAAGCGTCGTGCAAACTCTTTGTCGTTGCCAGAGTTGCTATTACCACGATGCAATCCTGGCATTCTTAGCACACTTCTAGACTTGTTATACTAAAGACATACGTATATGCTATGCATTACATATGTAATACTTAAGCGCTGTAGCCGCTGCATTGCATAGCTACATTAGGATGACAATTAAAAAAATTTAAACATTTCATTACATCCGTCTCATATGTGTAATATTGTATACACTGTGTAGTGACATAGTATTATTACGCTATTTGAAGTAAAGTAGTACTGTCATCTGGGTTATTTGCACGCTAGATGTACGTGCGTGAACTGTGCGTATATGCGCAGCGGCGGCACCATGGTAATGACTAGCACCCATGACATCGATGCCACGACGTACACGTGTAGATGGCAGATGTGCGGCCTCGAACAGCAGGTGGCACCGTCTCGTCCTCCTCATAACATCGCATCATATGTCTAGTTTTGCGTGCATGTCACACACACCTTGGCACATCTAGACATGTGCAAACTACTATGACTATAACTAGCCACAGACAAGCCTTGGAATTGCTCCATGTGTAGCACTAATAGAGCGAGCAGCATTGATCCCCGATCATTGGGAATTGATGATGCATCGTCACGCAACTCTAGAACTACAAGCGACCCTCAGCTACTGCACGTAGCATGATCTAGTGATAGATTGTTGCTGCGCAGTGTACAACGTCACTACCTTTAGGGCTCGCATGTAGTCCATAATAGTTATAGAGTTGCTTCTAGCTAGCTACATCTGCGGCGTAGTAAGCTAGTGAGCACGCACATCTAGGCATGCTAGCCTAGTCTAGTAGTAGCGCGCGTGGACTTGCTAGCTTGCGACTTTCTAGCTTTTGACATGGCATTGACCACACTATCTAGCTGCGGCTGGCACGCTACATGTAGCACGTGGAGCCCATCATCATCGATCATAACATGGTGCATCGTGTGTAACATGAAGAGTTACTAGAGTTAGGGCAGATGCTTAAGGATATGTGATGACTAGATGACATTGCACATCGTAATAGCAGGGCGACTTCGACACGTAAGACGCCACGAATGTGAGAGTCGTGCTACGCAAAAAATCGGCAATGAGCTGAACGATAGCACAGGGACATCATCCTGCCTACACTACACTAATACATAATATATGCTTTGCATCCGGTGTGCCTGTCACCGTCTGCTCTGAATGTTGCAACAAATGAAAGCAGCTCTGCGATAACTTTATGTTGCTACTATTAACGCACTATTTGCACCCAGTATTGGTGTGTAAATTTGTGCAATGGCTTGATGATGGTGACCGCAATTTCAGAACATTGAGATATCGAGATTTTTCAGGTTGTTGCAGTAATGTACAATTGGTAAAAAATCTATGGTTCCCGTCTTGCATCTAATATATGATCGTAGCTACTCAAGACTAGTTACGATCTAGATTACGATTAAAAAGGTGAGATCCCCACGGCAGACAAATATATGCTGCTGATGAATCGCAATCTACTGCTACTACCTACCTACTACCACTTCTGAAGAGATCCACCATATTGCTCTTAACGTCGTATTTAGTTTCTCCACCAATACCACCAACCCCCTAATCCCCGTCGTCGTCTCTTATTCGTACTCTTCTTTTCGTCTGCTTGTGGTTGCCGAGTCGAGGATTTCATCTGTTCATTGCTGCTCTCCTCCTTATCCAATGAGTTGTCATAGTAGTAGTATCCGTTGGAGTCTCCTCCCCATCTATTATTATTACCAACACTGCTACTACTACTGCCGCTACTATCCTTGTCCATTGAGTAGTACGCGTTGGACCTATCGGTAGGCAGAGAATTCCTTGCAGAAGAACCAGCAGCGGCAGCATCAGCGGCGCTCATCATCCCCCCCCTCCCAGCTTTGAAATCAGCAGGTGTGTAAGTAGCTGAGAAATCTGGAGACGACAGCCCTGAACCAGTACCAAAAGCAGAAAATCCTGCGCTTCCGGGTGAGAAGTTTTGAGAATTGAAACCATCGTATTCAGTATCAACGTCAGGTTGTTTACTGTTCTCGAAGTTTGTGGCCACTACAACAACCTTTATGCCTAACAAAAAATGAGAAAGAGAATATCAACAAACAAAGAGATCATGGAATTAGTAAGTGTAGAGTAACAGAGAGTAACAGAGAGAGAGGAGAGGGAGAGAGCATGATCTACTGAATTTGCCTCACGATAATGTAGAGATCATCTGTAAAATACTGCTGCAATTAGGTACCGAAACATTTACTGATATGCCCACATATTATATTCTTTCTAAATACACACACACACACACACACACACACACACGTATATTATATATATATATATATATATATATATATATTCAACATCATTAATTCAAGTATGGTGATGATCTTTCTTATTACTATTTCCCATAGATTCGTCTGTCGAAGCTCCAAATATTACATTAGCTTCAGGATGTACCATCTCTGCAATCACCTGGATAACAAGAACAACAACAACAGCAAAATAAGAATAATGACCAGAAGGTACAAATGGGAGGAAGAAGGAAAATGCAGCAAGAAGGCAGTACAACTATGGAATCACTACGTCTGATGTTGAACGTTATGAGAGCATCATAATTAATTAATGGTTGTATTACAAATACTGCTACTACAACTACTACTATATGACTGCTACCTCTGCGACACGATTGACCTCCTGGAGAGACATATCAGGCCCTCCATTGATTGTGTACACAACACCCTGTGATATATACGGCAAGTATAATGATATTAATGCATGCATCAGTACGAGAACAGCAAGCCAGCCGTAAATCGTGAGGGATAGCAAACTATAATTATTGTTATTATTATTATTGTTATTATTATGATGTTGAGGTGTCATCTGCTTTGTCGATCGGCGATTAAGTGAGACAATAATAAGAACAAGGATGCTACTGCTGCTGCTGCTGCTGTTTTATACTACAACAAGCAGACGATGCACTGCTTGCTTGCTGCACACAGTGATCGATCATAATTCACATAACAGCAGCAGCAGCGAAATCTTTTTCTGTACTCTCTCTCTCTCTCTCTCTCTCTCTCTCTCTCTCCGTGTTTGTTGGCGTGTGTCCTTGCTCGCGGATATTGGTGTTTGCAGTGGTAGTGGGAATCACTTTCATAATATTGTATTGTTAGCAGTGCATGTACTTCCCTACTACTACTACTACTACTACTACTACTACTACTTATTATTATTGTACGCTATCCTAACTCCACCCACCTTCGCATTCTCTAGTGGAAAATCCAGTAAAGGAGACGTGATAGCTGCCATTGCTGCATCTTGAGCTCTTGATGGTCCTTATAAATGAAAAAGGAGGGAAGAGGGGAAGATGTTACATGAGTGACAATGGAGATGTGATGATAATGATGATGATGCTAGTAGTATGCAGCACTACTACTACTACTACTACTACTACTACTACTGACCGGATCCTACTCCGATACCCATCAGGGCCAATCCCGCATTAGACATCACAGAGCTATCATCATCGGCACACGTAGGTAGAAGTAATGACAATAATTAATTAATGTTGTTATTCAAGAATAGCAACACAGGAGAATCACTACAAATCACAAATCAAACGCAAACAAGCAAAAAAAGAGGGAGGAAACGAATGAAACACAAACGAGAGCACTACATCATATCATTTAGTATCCAACATATACGAATTATAAGACAAAAAATTTTAGCGAAGCAAATAATAGCATAAATTGCTTATTATCACTACAATCACCATAAAAATCATGATCACGACTATATTACTTAACGTCCGCAAAATCAACGTTGATAAGGCCAGGTTTGGTAATGATCTCTGATATCCCCACAATACCCTAAAATCATCATCATCAGTATCATTACCATCATCATCATCATATAAGTATATCGTATCTACTTTTTAATTCATTATATCATTGTACATTAGCCACGATCAATATTGTCTCTTGAATTATTATTCTTATTATTATTATTATTATTATGACCTATTAGAGCAGCAAAATAGCAGTAGTTAGTGCTACCTGACGAAGGATATCATCGGCTTGGGCGAATGCATCCTGCAGCGCCATTCCTAAGTACATAGTTGTATTATTGAGCACGAAGAAGAAGAAGAAGAAGAAGAAGAAGAAGAAGAAGAAGAAGAAGAAAACAACAATAACATGTTATTAAAATGTCCTACAACAGCCAGTGTTTCATGCGCACAATTACTATAACATGTGAATTACTTAGTTGCTACCTGTTGGGGCTACTTCAAGCAATTTATCATTTGAGACGACAATTAGTATATCCTAATAATAAGCAATAATAACTGTGTGAGTATATATACATACAATCAGATATACTCTTACTAGTACTACTAGTACCACGTGCTTTCTGAGCTCTTGGATTGCTTCTCTCGCTTGTCGTAAACGTTTCTTTCCCTCGAAATGGAATGGTTTGGTGACGACACCCACTGTCAAACAACCTGTATGCTTTGAAATTGCTGCAACGACAGGAGCAGCACCAGAACCAGTACCACCACCCATTCCCTGTTTAGATAGTAGTAGTAGTAGTATATAAGAAGTATTACGTTTGTCCTCGCTAAGACTGTGTGGAGGAGGAAGCAGACGTGTATATGTTGATGTATTATTGTTATTATTATTATTATTTTTGTTGATGTATATAATTCTCACTACTACTACTACTACTACTACTACTACTACTGACCGCTGTGACGAACACCATATCAGTATCCCGTACGATGGCTCCTATTACCTAAAGTATCAAGTATATGCAAGGAGGAACAAACTAACTAACACATATACATTGTACATGATTTATAATTCATCATAGTAAACGTTGCACAGGTTGTAAAAGTAGCCATGGCGCAGATTTAAGGGATATATCAAATAAAATAGTAGTAGGTAGTAATAGGTAGTAGATATAGTATAGTAGTAATATGTTTGCGGACAACTTTAAATAGTAAACTTTACTATGTAGTATGGACAGGTAGATTAGCAGGTAATAGTAAACTTTACTATGTGTAGTATCGCACAGGAAGATCAGCAAGTAATTACTACTAGTACTCATATCTATTATCGATACTACTGTTACTACTACTACTACTACTACTATTACTTCTGCACTCTCTTCAGCAGCGATTTTGCCAACCTCAGGCTTACTTCCAGCCCCCAACCCTTCATAGTATGTGTATGTATGTATGTATGTATGTATGTATGTATGTTCCACCAACTTACTCAATTATTCAGAGTCAACTGATGATCGTCGCCGTTTATGAAGGAGTATATCATGTGAAATCAGACACATTTTCAACAAGAAATGCCGCTATTCGCCTCTCCTCCTTCTCAACCTCCTCTTCCAGTCCTTCTCCAACATCACATCACGTCACACTGGCAAGAACAGCACACAGACAGACAATTGACACCAGAAGTATATATCAGCCAAACCACCTTTGGTCTCTTCAGGCCCTATTTGAATACGATTTCCAGCAAGTGACCTCGAGAGAGCCTGTCAGTATTGAACAACCAACACCAGAACGACAAGAACAACCCTTAACCCTAATGCAGGAACATATCCATCATCAATCATAATTACTACTTGCTATCCATCATCAAACATAATCACTACTTGCTAATTCTAGCAAAGGTACAAGCCAATGGGACATACCCTCCTGCTAATACCTGAACATCCGTGTTTATCGACCAGAACTCAACACCCGAGTCATATGCGTCGTCCATTCCCATGTATTCGATCATGCGATTTACCGTGTTGCCCCCCCCTCCACCGATTCCTACAACCTGTACAAACAAAGAGGAGGCAAAATTTAATTAAAAGAGAGTTACGATCAAATAGAAGCGGCTATTTACCCCTCTTATTAATCAACGAACGAGTACATTTTTTGTTCCAAATGTCGTGATTGTAATTATTGATCAATTATCTCATGTAATTTTCTTCTTCTACCTTTATTTTGCATGGAGGCTTTCCATCTTCGGAAAGAACAGTAGTTGCATCAGCAGGAGAAGAAGAAGAATATGATTGCGATTGAAAGGAATAGGAAGGTGAGTCAAGCTGTTGTTGGCCTACTACTCCTTGTTGTTGCTGGTACAACTGCTCACTTTGCTGTTGCTCTCCATCATATGGATAGTTATTGTCATTGTTCCACCGTCCCTCTGCCTGAATCTTAACAATCTGTCTCCTCATTTGCTGCAGCAGCGTGGGGGGGGGGGATTTCCTCGTAACGAGACTGTTAGATAAGAAGGAAAGTGAAGTCCACTTGCGCTGTTGTTTGACGGAAGATGATGATGACGATGATGGTGATGATGACGACGATAGTGGTGACGATAATAGAGGTATATGATGTGGATGCTGCATCGTTCGAGCAAGGAATGATTCCTTCCAGCTTCTTTCTCCTTCTCTTCCACTGGAGAATGGCGTATAATGACAAGTGTCAAAATAAGGGAAGGGATAGCATTAAGAAAGGGCAAAAGTATGAGAAGCAAGATTTAAGATTACCACATTCAAATTGAAGTAGACGTGATATCGCCGGGACAAGTATCACACACACACACACACACACACACACACACACACACACATACACACATGATTATATTGATATACTGGGAACACCTCTGCTATCACCAGTATATTTTGTACTCTTCAAATTATTACCTTCTTTCATTTCTGAGCAGGAGCAGCCCCATAAGGATTGCAGCAATCGACAGGAGAATGATGCATGTTGATCTTCTTTTTATCTTGAGGAGGCATCGTTTTGGTTGGGGACTGATTTCTGTGCCATTGGTGGTACTCCAATGAACATAGCTATGCGTCATCTACAGTTCACTTCCCACGACGAGACCACGGGGGGGGTCAGTCTTAACGGATGAGGAGGTTCTTCCAGCAAATTCTCCCTATTCCTTCTCTACGACATAGAAGAACATGAAAGTTATGATGCTATTTTATCCCTACGACATCATTTTTGCTCAAAAAAACTCTGTTTCCTTCTCTGCGACAATATAAGGATACAATTGCTTAAGCTCAGCAGACAAGAAATTATGGAAGTATTAAGTACGTTGCCTGTCAGTCTGGAGTTCTTCTTACAATGTGGTTGTAGTTGAGTTTTATTACTTGTCGCATGTATAAAACAGCATGGTTTTCATAGGGAATGAAGGACAAATGAATCGATGGATGATGAGGATGATGATGATGATGGGGTCGTGGGCGTCGTTCCTGTGGTGTGGCCACGTATCATAATAAAAACGAGACATTATTGAACCAACCTTCATTCAAAACCTGTGGTACTACTTTGGCTACAACAAAAATGTCAAGAATTGAGGAGCTGATGATGTTGGGGGTGAGGCGGAGCAACAGACGAAGTTTGCAGAGGCCCAGATACATCATATTTGCACTGATCACAGTGGCGGCAATGCTCGTAATGAGGTCTGAAAAGCACATTCAACCTCAGGTAGTACCTTTTATCAGTTCTTCTGTGAACTTGATTTATAAGAATTAATTTGATTTTATCAGGTAGGTAGGTATCGTACAGGTGGTTTATCATCAATTCTTGGTCCTCCTCCTCCTCCTCCTCATCTTCGGAATGTTAATCGCATTCGATATCATCATCATCATCATCATCATTATCGTCATCTTCCTTCACGTCGTCAACGCCCGGTCCTTTTTACCCCCCCCCTATGGCGCTCTTCGAGCTCAAAGAAGTACGACGAAATCAGCTCGAGATTTAGTCCATCGATGATTTCAACGGCAGCCTCGTGGTCGTCATCGTCGTCTTTAACACCACCCGATCTTCTCGACGCTGGAGTTTTGAAAGCTAACCGCCTCGCTTCTGAGCAAAATGTGACAACTTTCCTGCGTATCCACCTCGGAATTCGTAGCAACGGTTCACCCCCCTCTTTACAACGCCTTCTTGCAAATCTATCACCAGCGGCAAAAAACAGCAGTAGCAAGAGCTATCATTGCTCTTTGGGCGATCCATCCGAACATCTGTTTGTTTGGTCAGCTCCGGGGCGTGAAGAAGAAGAAGAGAATGTATTTGTTGGAGTTGGAAGTGTGGCAAGCTGCAACTTCACAGGGATTAGGCGTTTCGACTTGGTTAAGGACTTTATTTCAAAATCACTTCAAAATGGTCGTGTAGTGGATGTATATCTTGATGATAATAATGTGGATATCGGGGAGGAGGATTCTTCAGAGGAGAAAGCGAATAGGGAACAAATCATATCGCCAGCAGCAGATCTGATGATCAATTCTAATTGCTGCGGTTCTTCTGGAGAAAATCAATTTCTTCCTCCTCTTTTCGTAGGAGGATTCTCGTTTAGTCCGGATAGAAGAAGGGGGGGAGGAAAAGAGTCCTCCTCGTCCTCATTATCTTACCGCGATGAAGGGCCGTGGTGTGGGTATCCTGACGCTCACTTTTGGTTACCAAGAATTATTGTCCAATTACCAGCAGCAGGAGGAGGAGGGAAAAGATATACTACTTATGCAACTGCTACTGTAGCAATTGACCCCAATGATAATAGAGATAGAGATCCTGCTTTGCTCAGATCAAAGGTTGAAGAGCTAATTGGTGAATGTTTTGATAGTATGGCGAATATATCTTCTATCTCCTCCTCCGCCTCCTCATCCTCACGTGGCCCATCGAGACAAAAGGATGAGTATAAAAAAGGGGAGGAGGAGGAAGAAAATGAGATAAACGAGAAACAGAGGAGGCAGGATCTGGATACTGCATCTTTTCTTCATTCTCAACTGTCTTTTATGGAAAATAATAATAACTCTGAATCCATCGATCATGCTAAGTGGTTGCATCTAGTGAATCGTGCTGTTGATACAATGCAGCGACAAGGCAGCACAATGAACAAGGTGATGATGATGACGATGATGATGATGACGATAGATATAACTACTTCTTTGTTCCCCATGAATACTAGCACTCCTCCTCTTCCTCCTCCTCCTCCTCCTCCTACTACTACTACTACTACTACCATTTCTACCAACCAACCCAACACACACACACACACACACACACACACACACATACACATACACACACATCCCACTTCCTACAAATTCAATGGTAGCACATAATACCCATATTCTTACAGGTTGTCCTTGCTCGGCGAAAAATGGTGAAAGTTCCTCCAGAGGGGCCATTAGATGTTGGAAGTACCATTCTCAACCTATGCGATCGTTTTCCGGATTGTCACACTTTTCTCCTCAGACTTCCTGGGATGTATGAACTGCTTTCGAAAATCATTTGTTTCCCCCTGCTTTCTTTCAAACTGTTGGAAGAATGAATGCAAGAATGTAAAGCAATGCAAAGTTTCTTGGAAGAATACATGAGTCATCATCATAATAAGTAGAGAGAGGAATGGATCATAAATCAAGTTGTGTGAAAATTATGACGACAGAACAGATGTTGAGGATGCTTCTGTTTCCCTTATGCTTTAATAATATGAATCAATACCACATACACTCACACCTACATATAAACAATTGAATAAATACATGTATAGTTTGGTAGTAGGTGAATCAACATTCTTATCACAATCAGGGCCAATTTCTTTGGGTCAACACCCGAACGACTTGTTCGAATGAGAGGAGAAACCTTGGAAACCACAGCACTTGCAGGGACTCGCCCAAGAGGACATTCTACCAAAACAGACATGCTATTAGCTGAAGAGCTATTGTCCTCTCCGAAAGACCTTGAAGAGCATAGATTGGTTGTACTTGTTCTTCTTTTCAAAAAAGAGCTATTGTGCTCTTCAAAAGACCTTGAAGAGCATAGATTGGTTGTACTTGTTCTTTTTTTCAAAAAACTACATAAATAATATAAGGAACAACGGAAACACACGCGCAATACACCATAATTACGTTTCTTCTTCTTCTCCTATTTTAATAAGGTTGTTAGCGAAATAATGCGGACTCTAGGTCCTCTGTCATCTTCGCTATCAGTTCCACAGAGTCCAAAAATACGAGCCCTCCGGAACGTCCTTCATTTGGAGACACCAATTTCCATACGATTACTCGAAAACTCTACAATAGGGTTGCTTGATGCCGTTCATTTGTTACACCCAACTCCTGCTTTGGGAGGTTCTCCAAGAAAGGAGGCACTTCAGTGGATGCAAGGTGGTTGTTGTTGTTGTTGTTGTTGTTGCCTAGAGACTCCTCTACTTATTCGCGGACACACGCACACACACACACACACACACACACATATATATATATATATATATATATATATATATATATATATAATGTGTGTGTGTGTCTTTAGCGAATGAAGAATGGGAGCGCGGATGGTATGCAGCGCCAATTGGATGGATTGACAGCAATGGCGACGGCGAGTTTGTGGTCGCAATTCGAAGTGCAGTTTCAGGTAATAATCACGATACCAAGGACGAAATTACTCTCTTCGCTGGTTGCGGGATCGTTAGCGCATCTGATGCGGAAAGTGAATGGAAGGAAACAAACATGAAACTTGATGCAATATTGAAGGCAATCGTGACACTTGACAATGGACGTAAATTGGTCACATTATCAGGAGCTTCCTGAAATTTATCTCAAAACAAATGATCTAGATGATCTGCATGTGCATGCTTGCGAATCGAAGATGCTAAAATTGAACAGAATTGGAATGTGCGCGCGCAGCGCGTGTGTGTGTGTGTGTATAGTGTGTGTCAGTGGCTGTTGCATCCACAACATCTAGATGTGCTGCATCAATCAATGCACATGCTAGTGGACAGAACATCAGCGCTGTAGCCGCTGCATTGCACATACAGCCACATCAGGATGACCATTGAAAACATTTGATCAATTCATTGCATCCGATCCGTCTCATGTGCATTATAGTGCGATCAATTCCAGGAAAAAATCAATTTTGATTGAAGATTCTGAACGTACCGCGCGGGCTGCGGACGCGCGGTCGTGGGAAAAAAGGGGGGGGACTTGCAGTGCTCGATGGCCTGCCTGCAACAGCCTTCATTTGCGATTGATTTTTTCATGGTGGCGTTCAAATCAAACCCCGCAAAAGTCAGATGCCATGTCTCGATGTGTCATGCTGCTGCTCATTGACAATCACTTGTTTTACAACCTTTGATCGAAAAGTTGACAAATCATCTTCATTACATGCAGCGTAGATGCGATGTCTTCATGTTGCGAGACACCCGCACACGACGCCGGATTTGCGTGGATTGCTCCATTTGTTGCGATCAAGTGGATAAGGAATTTCTAGTTTGTCACTGTCCCCTTTTTTTGGATGTCATGCTTCGGTCCATGTGGCGGCGTAAATTGACACTTTCCTTTATGTCAATCACGACGATTTGTGTTTTGTTACATGGTAGATACTCATCATTCAAACCGCCCGGCTTCGAATGCGTGGACGGGTTGCTCCTTAATGTTGACAGAAATGAATCTTGAGAGCGAGATTTTATTTGTGGATGTCTCATAGTAGGCACGGCACACTCACAAGGGAATACACCAATCATCGTCGTCGTCGTCATCATCATCATCATCATCCCCAATATGATAGATAGTCGTCTTTTCACCACCACCACCAGCAGCAGCAAGTTGCAGCAGTATCCTCACCTTAGGCTCGGGTGCGAAAATGGACACGAGATCTCCAAACAGTGGAATGTCCCTCAACACTGGCAAGGGGTTCATGCTCTGAACGTGAGAAATGATGAAAACGCGATTATCATCAGAAATGAAGAAGAAAACATGCTCAACATTTTTATGAAAATGATGATTATTCAATCAAGTAAAAAAATCATGAACAACAGTTGTTTCTTGTAGTACTGATGAATGTACACTGCAGCAGATGTATTTTTACTTGAATAATGTGAACACCACTAAAACCACTGGTCTTCTCATTTGCTGCACAAGCATCACCTACCTCAAGCAAATCAGGACCTTCTTCTATTTTCCTTTCCTATGTATTATGTGTTTGAGTAAGTGTGTGTGTGTGTGTGTGTGTGTGTGTGAGAGAGAGAGAGAGAGAGAGAGAGAGAGAGATTGATTGATTTGTTGAATGGAATCCTCTATCAATCAATCAATTATCATTCATTATTCATCGATCACACCCATCGTCGTCATATCATTATAAATCAGTTTCGTGATGTAGTTGTGTACAGCTTCTGCGATTTGTCGTTTGAGCTCCATCGAGAGTCCTTGAACCTTTAAGTACAGATGGTGTTGTTGTTGTTGTTGTCGTCGTTGGTGTTGCGTGTAAGCGTTATTTTCTTCTTCTTCCTCCTCTTCTTCAGTTGGTGTTGGTGTTGGTGTTGGTGTTGGTGTTGGTGTTGGTGCTGGTGTTGGTGCTGGTGCTGGTGCTGGTGGATAATGATGATTCTTTTGCAACTCATATTTGTAGCAGTAATAGCTAGTAAGTAGCAGTGACATCAGTAGTAGTAGTAGTAGTAGTAGTAGCAGTAGAAGAAGTTGTGCTCTTGTTAAGTGACGACGATGATGATGATAATGATGTCTGACTAACTAATACCATAGGTGCAGGTAATTCATTCGGCATCATTCCCCCTTCAACAGCAACTGTCACAAATAGTACTAGTCAACCAAAACACCCAACAACCACAAACAATTATAAAAGCTCTCTCAAACATGTATTATCATAAGAAGTGACTGGCTTCATCTACTTTCTTACTGAAGTCTAATGACGAGTGCTCACGATTTTTATCGTCAAGTGTAGTAGTAGTATCAGGGGGAAGAGAAAGAGAGAAAGAAAGAAGGGGAGAGAGAGAGAGAGAGAGAGAGAGAGAGAGAGAGGTAGAATGA
The DNA here is from genome assembly GCA_000320545.1 of Bigelowiella natans CCMP2755. Lineage (NCBI taxonomy): Eukaryota > Cercozoa > Chlorarachniophyceae > Bigelowiella > Bigelowiella natans. Next base: position 16,727 of record ADNK01001426.1, on the reverse strand, counting down.
CATCAGTCACACAACGCTGATAGATAATAATGGGTGAAATATATGAAGGTATGCATGTTAGAGTAGGTTGTAATCAATGGCTAAAAAATAATAATAGTTATGAAAGTAAAAATACACAACCAGGGTAATTTTGTTCGGATATATATATATATATATATATATATATATATATATATATATAAAGCGAGAAATACTCATATTAGAGACCTCGTTACCTTGTTGGTCATTTTCGGTTGTCTTCGTCGATGTCGTCTGGCTGCTTGTTGTCGGTTGCTTACTATCATGCAAAGCTGATGATGATCGACGTGCTTCCTCGAGATTTTCCTTTATCTTTCCCTGGTATGATCATCATCATCATCATCATCATCCTCACATCATTATCCCCACCACAGCTACCACCGTGGTAACATAAAATGATTTCAATATAAGAAACTACTGAGAATTTATATTACTTAACTATGATACTCCTTTAGCAGCATATCTTGCATGTACTGCTGCTGCTGGTACTACTACTACTACTACTGCTACTACTAGTAGTAGTACAACGATTGTTAAGATATTGTTGCTACTACTATTGGTACTACCAGTTGTTCCATGAGCTCTTTAAGACTGTCAAGCTTTGATACCAGTGTTTTCAGTAAAGGAGGCAGATTAGCCTTCTTACCACTCTTTTCATTGCTACCTGCCACCATATCTGCCACCGCCTCCGCTTCCTAGGATTTACATAATAATGATAATAATAATAATGATGATGATGATAATGATAGTAACAATATTTATTTGTAAATGATAATCACTTTCAGAAAGAAGAAAATGAAGAAGGATGAGGAGTAGGATGTTTAAGTGACATCGATGCCTACTTATTATTGATCGATCGACTACTTATTCTCCCTTTTGGCACTAGTACCACCAGCAGCAGCAACAACATCGTACAAGAGACGACGACGGTTCTTTTACACTACTACTACTACTACTACTACTACATGCCTTTAGCTTTGCCTGAGCCATAGCTTCAGTAAGTCCCACAGATAAAGATACCTTATTATTGCAATCAACAGTTGTTATCATAATTATTCATGATGATGATGATAACTATTCACTACTACCTGCACGAATTTATCACATATGTCTTTGCTTTCCTTCTCCAGCTCCATGGATCTTGTTAAAGAGGAGATAGTTAGTACTTACGTGACTATTAGTAGTGTTCCTCTTGATTGTGTAAGTAAGTAGTAGTGCATAGTAGTGTACTGTATATTTTGGCCTATAATGTTTGTTCTTTCTTGCTAGCTGCTCAAAAGACGAAATACGAGGACAAATTATGGTGTATATTAAGCGGTGGCAGGAAGGTAATCGATAGATAGTACTTTCCCTCCAGCTTTTTCACTTCAGCTTCAAGACCAACAATCCTACTGCTCTTGCTATCATTCATTTTCCTTCCTTTGGCTAGGATATTATAACATCAACAGAGGAAGTTTACATATATGATCACATCATCACAATCAAGTTCTTTACAATTATCCTAGCATCTCTCTGCGTGTCATCACGAGGTGTAGTGATATTAATTTTCATCATCATCGTCGTTGTTTATCTATCGATCCTCCTTTTTTATTCTCACCTTTTGCTGATTTGTTTTTAGCAGAGATGGTAGCAGCCTTTAAACGAGCAACACGCTCTTTTGTTGAATCTTGGTTGAAAACCTGGATAGGATAGTAGCAGCAGTAATAGAGGGTAACAGTAGGTACTAGTCTTAAGTTGCGCAGCAACCAACACCACTACTAGTGGTAGCCGAAGTAGTAGTAGTAGTAGTAGTAGTAGTAGTAGAACTGGCAGGTATTAGTAACCACTAACATCAAAAGTATCACCACCACCACCATCACCGCCATCATCATCACCACAACAAGAAACAATAACTACTACTCTACTAACATGTAATATATTACTTGAATAGGTATTATCACTACCACTACTACATACATACATTCATACACACATTCATACACACATTCATACACACATACATACATACATACATACGTACATACAATATACATAATAATAATACCGGAGCAACTTTAAGGCTAGGACAAGCCCGAAACTGTTTGTTCTCCAATACAACCCATGGAAGTGTTGATAGCCACGGTACTTCGAAGAGAAGAAGGGGGGGAGGACCAACAACAAATACACATACAACATCAATATCTTTTATTATCATTATTATTATTAGCAGTAGTGATCAAAGAAGATGGTGGTGGTGGTGACAATGATATGGTTGCATTTTCGCCATCACCATTGCTGTAAATGCTTAGAAAATGTAAAAGGAATTGGCGAAGTAACTTTGGCCTAATCCCAACTTCGTGCTTATGCATTTATTGTGAGAAAACAAGCAATTCCTTTAGATTTATTTGTTATCTCCCCTTCCTCTTTACTACTTTAGTGGTAATAATATCTCCACTACTTTTACTAGTGGTACGTAGTGGAAATAATAATAATAATACCAGATGCATCACTCTTATTGTAGATCCCGCATCTTGTCGTTCCAAGGTCCTTTTCAAGCCCAACACACCATCTGGATGGGGTGGGATATGCATGATGACAAGTAGACAGTCACAGACAACACTCACATTAACAACCATACAATGGATTAATTGATCGGTCATTTGTGTGGATGTTGTTGATGATGATGATGATGAGAATGACAACCCCAGTTCTGAAAACCACATGCATTGTTGCTTGCCAGTCTTGTGACGAAAAACTGGTCTCCTAATGAGTAAAATAATGATGTGCTTTTTAGTACACTGACATACATACATTCTTATCTCTTCAATTTAACATCTCTTTATGATGATGATGATGATAATGCCGAATTGAACATCTCCTGACACCCACGTCGAGAATAAACAAAATATATAGCGTATTATTATTATCATCATTATCATTATTGTTATGATTACTATTCTACACGACAATAAAAATGCACATTTGAAAAATACACATCATCCAAGTTGTTCTTCATCTTTCTGGATTGCCGGTGGAAACATAATAGCATATTATAAGCGGCAGTAGTGGTAGTAGTAGTAGTAGTAGTAGTAGTAGCACCCACCCTCGAAATGTTCTTCGAGAGAAAAATGGTAGGGCTGCCTAAAAGCAGATTTATGATGATGATGATGATGATGATGATGATGATTGTAACAGTAGTAGAGTGGAAAAGAAAACAACGAGGAGTAGTGAAAGGCTGAAGTAGTTTGTACAAAATTTAAGGGATGATGATAAGCCCCAATCCCATCCCTTTCTGCACTCTCCCCCAATAATCATTTTTCATTCTTTTTTGCTACAAGTTGTACCCAGTCCTCTCTTAGAATGTAGACACCATTCCAGGCACCATCCGACACATTGCACCTGGTAGTAGTTTAAGACATATAATATCGGCAATACAAATAGACGAATTGCTAGTACTACGTATTGCACCTGGTACTAGTTTAAGACATTTAATAATATATCGACAATACAAATAGACGACTTGCTACTACCATCATGTATCACATGTGTAGTCTGAGAACAACATTAGCATGCCATTATCATCATCATCGTACATGATGGTGGATGTGCTCAGAGGAAACTCAATCCAAATTGTAAATCCTCTGACTGACTGACTGACTCACTCACTCACCCTGTAAGTTCTGCCTCTGAGTTTGCGACTACTTGGAGATTGCTATCTTCCGACCAATAAGGAACAGATGATGATGATGACCTTGATGATGCCTCATCTCCGGTACTACTAACATTTACTAGCCCCCCACTGTTCCGAACCATCTAACATCATATTAAGGTATGATTATAATGTTGCGGAGCATCTAACATCATATTATGCAATAATTATGATTGGACCTAATAATAAGGAAACTAATGGTTGTGGTGCTGCTGCTGGTGGTGGTGGTGAATTAGATATATAACTCAATACTGGATACTATAGAATAGCAGGATATACGCACACACGCACTCAAATACAAACACATACATAATATATATATATATATATATATATATATATATATATATATATATATAAGATGCCATTTTCGTTCAGATCTGGCTTGTGTGCGCGAATGTGTGTGTGTGTGTGTGTGTACTCATTACACTTTTATAATGAGGAGAGAGTATTCGAAAATAATATGGCAGTCGCTGCCGTATTTGGATCATCCACCACCACCACCACCACCTCCTCCTCCTCCTCCTCCTCCTCCCAGTATTACAATCATACCTTCCAGGGAGTCTTCACGAGCCAGGGTACAGCGCAAATGTCGTCGGATGCAGCGTAGCACTACCACACATATTATTATTACACAATGATCCACCACACAGACATACAAACACATATGGCGGAATGAGGGGAGAGAGGGAAAGAGAGAGAGAGAGAGAGAGAGAGAGAGAGAGAGAGGAAGGAGAATTTGTGTGCTCTTTACTTATGATTGATGGTCTTTTCATCATGACTTACAAATGAATTATGAGATAACACAACTAGCACCGTTTTAGTCCCAACATCAGATTCAAGGCCAATGCACCATCCTTGGTCACAACACCACATGCAGTGTGCCTCCTCTCCATCTTTGCACTATTTGTTAACAAACACAAGGATATGGTTAAGAAGAACAAGAAGAAGTAAAAGAACACATACATGATAGTATGCACACACACAAACACACACACACACACACACACACAAACATATCATATGAATAAATCAGACAAAATACACTTGCTACTACCACTACTGCTACTACTACATACAACAGCTGTGCTAAGCATAGAGTAGCATTACACAACAGCTGTGCAGCAAAGAGACTAGTATTATTAGTACATGGCAGTCATAGCAGTTATGGGTTCTTTTTATCATCATCATCTACGCTACTATTATTACTCCAAAAGTTGATGATGTATATATGTATGTATGTATGTATGTATGCATGTGGATGGTATGGTTGGTTGGATGGATGGATGGATGGATGGATGGAGAGTCCCTCTTGTTCATGCTCTGCCCTTTCAGTTTTAATCTCAAATTACACAACCATCATTATATCACTTTCATGGTGGACAACCTACCTCCTTTTTGTAAACGGGTTTATTATGGAACTTATCTCGCACCGTTTTAGGTAACTTTAAAAGATCAATCTTCAGCTTGTAACATCCTATTGGGTGTGAGTGAAGATCAGATAATAATGATGTTATTATCCGAATATGTAGTGAGAAATAATGTCATGTTGTACTGCTGTACATCATATTACAAGCAATGAAATAGAAATCATCATATCTGTTTTAATGTGTTGCTTGTCATGATTCCGAATCCTCGATAAGCACTCTTCAATAGATGGATTTATATAATAATAATAACCACCGTTGAGTGCCTTGTTTGAACCATCCGCACCAACGACAATTGCAGGCATCATCGGCACGATCTAATGTTTGATTGCAAACAACAGGACTCAAAATATAATACTGATATTTTATTCCAAACGATGATGATGATGATGATGATGATGATGATTCGTAGTACGTAGTTTATATAATTGCCCAGCCGTTGGACTGACTAGTATGATTTTCGCGAAATGGTATCACTAACATCCTCATCAGACCAGAATCGACGGTAGTGTCTTTGAATAATTAAATTTTGAATGCTACCGTGACGCTAGATTCGTCCTTGATTTCGCCTTGCATTTGCACCCTCCATGGCTACAGAAGAACGTTACCAACAAAAACAGCAACGACAATAGTTGTAAACGCGATTACCAAAGCGGTATATACAGTGCCGAAGACGACAAAGTGACAACAGTAGTCTTAATGATACCTTTTCTGTCATCCAAACTCGTCCTCCTTTGTGCTCATTGTGTGCCATTGCAATTGTTGTTCCTTAATATTTATCATTGTATCATTAATACCATTCCACAAAGGAAAAATGCTGAATGGACGACAAGATGCTTGTACACACTAAAATGGTTTCTTAAAATATGCGTGAATGGTGAATAATAATTGATATTGGACATTTTGGAAGGAAAGCACATTTTTTTTTCTCATTATCTTCTCCCTAGTCAGCATCCTTCTTCTTCTTCTTCTTCTTCTTCTTCTTCTTCTTCTTCTTCTTCTTCCTCTTGCAACAATCGAACCAGTATTACTACCCAGGTGTTTCCTAGGGCCGAGGCACCATCCATCAGAGAACCAAATGCACATTCCGGAGCTCTTCTCTACTGCAGCATACACAGGCCGGCCCTGAATCCATCTACCGGTCATCTTATACTCGCCATTCAATTTGCTCTTGCCCGAAGCGAATCCGCAGACAAGAACATTGTGTGTCCACTGCGGGAACTCCGGGGGTACAGCGACACCGTCGCCGTCCTTAGTTATAGAACTATCTGCCATCCCCATAGCTTGAGCACTGATTGAAGAAGAAACAGGGGGAACTTCTTCTTCCTCTTCGCCAAAAAAAAATGAGAGCATTTCTTTGCGGAGCGATGTAGGTGTTGGAGAAGAAAGCTGGACGATGTTCCGACTTGCCAATTTTTCTGTTTTGAAAGAATTTTCCATGATTTTGTGATAAAACAATTGTTATGCAATTTCCATCATCATTATAATCATCACACCACTTCAACAATCCACCACCCAAAACTGCTTGGGGGTGGGGTACCACACACAGTACAGTTATCACAGTTAACTTTTTTAGTGTAGCATAGCTGAAAATGAAATACATGCTCATAGCACTCTGAATTTGTCATTATTAAACCAGAAAAAAACATGATATCGAAATGAGAAGGAGGTGGGAATCATTGGAAAGGGGGGTTGAATGACGGTGCGAATAATGGGTGTGTGTGCCTTTTTTCTTCTTGTTGCGAGCTGTGATGAATTAAACTACACTATTATGCCGGAAAATTATCGCAACATAGATCGAGGAAAAACAGAGGTGAAAAAATATGGATGTAGGAAGAATTAGATGTCGTAGATAATTGCTCATCTAGTCATCACACGAGGAACTTGTTGTCGTAGTTGCGGAAATACGATGGGAATGCTGCATTTGTTGTTTGTCGCACAGAAAGAAACCAAGCCCCTATTCCTACGTCAGGAAGGTCGACGTGTACCATCAGTAAGTAATAGAGACGAGGGAAGAGGACGAGAACGACGAGACGGACCTAGTGGCAATCTACAAGCAAGCACTGCGATGGAAGTTTTGTTTTTTTTCACCCTAGTATGTAGCCTTTCTTTGCATTCTAGCGTGGCTGCCTCTAAAGTATCGCTTCGAGGGGCTCATTCGCAAGTATTCACCAAAGCTGGGAGGGAGCAAATTCACAAGCTGCCAGCACATGAGATTCCTCCCCAAAGGCTGATCCTTGAGATGAAACCCAACAGTCCAGAGAGCAAAAGGAAAGGATTAGCTGCTGGTTTATCTATTTTTGCGGGTCTCACTGCTGTCTCTCCTGCTGTTGCAGCAAACTCTATCACCTCGTCTTTAGTCACGCTTTCGGCGCTGCAAATGAATACCGCTGCGGGTACAGCGAGAATTATTCTCAGGTCACTGTGTTCCCCTAATATTATATAATGTATTATTCATAAGTCATAGCGTGTTAAGAATCAAGTCTCTTCATAATGGCTAGTTCACCTGGTATTTTTCACCAACTATTTTAAAAGGCCGCTTATCACAGTATACCTCCTCCTATTTCTTTTCAGGATTGTTCAAAATCAGGTTAATTATAGTAAATGCTGCATATTTTATTTTCATAATCGATTTTTTGAATTCGTGTGCGATTTGGACTCTATTCGATGTTCTTACTCATGACGTACACTCAAGTTTGTAATGAGCGACCGAGAAGATGCGTTCGGGGGCATACCATACAAACTTACTGAGCCTCTTCTGAAACCAACGAGTAAGGATTAGAGTAAATACTGCACTGTTATTAAAGCTTTTCAAACACTTTGTTGATATCCATTAGGAAAGTTATTTCCGATGGGAGCAGAAGGTGTAGATCCTACACCTGTCTTTTGGGTTCTGGTATGTTAATTCGAATTTTAGAAGTCGCAGTTAATAGTAGTTTTCTATTACCACAGGGATGCTCACTGCTGAACGAAGTCTTGACAAGTAGCACGGGCATATTGGCAAAAATTGCAAATGGAGGCTAAATGTGTACCATCTAGCTCTAGCTAGAGCTAGATCATGCTCTAGTGCTGCTTTCGACCATTATCTAGCATGCAACACCTTTTTGTATATTTGACCTTTTTGACGATATATGGCTACGAACTACGCCATATATGAAAGTCAATTCATTTGCACACGAAGTGCACATGATAAACAGGAACACTGCATGTAGCTAGCTAGCTAGTCTAGTGTTGTGTGTGCATGTACGACGTCTAGCTAGCTAGATGTGAGCACCAGAGCAAAACAGAAGGACCCTACAGAAACACAGCAACATAGGACCAACACTAGCGCAGGCGAGTGCTAGTTGTTATGCAGCGCTCTAGCGCTAAATAAATGTGGCACGCGATGAGCGGAAAAAGCAATGCCAATCATCCAATCAAGCGCTCTCTAGCGCTTTTATTGAGTGCGGAATGTGCTGTCTGATGCGTGTACAGATGCTGTACACTACTAGACTAGTACAGTAGGTGCAATGCTGATGCCAGCCACCACCAGGGTACGTAGCCGAGCATTTCAAATTCTGAGAAGAGTTACATACCCACAGCGGACACAGCACATGCTATGATATGTAGGACATCCCTTTTGTGCCTCCTGCATGCCAGTGTTGATGTCGAATAGCGTCACTCAAAATATTCCTTGTGCCTTACCACTATATCTCCCTGTTTCCATTGAAATGCCTTTCCATTTCCCCTTGTGTCAGCATTGTTTCGTAACTATGAAAATATGTTTAGTTTGAGGAACTGCGAGTAAGACATAATAAAAGAAATTCTACCAAGGATCCCAGGAAACTCTTTAATTTGTTTTCACCAAATGCGCCATCAACTTGCCTGACTCTGTCTTCCATTTTCGTTGCAGAATCTTCCAATAGCTTGATAAATGTCTTCGATTTATACACTTAGTCAATCATGATGTTAAATTCATCGAATATTTTATCGACTCTACCTCTAGCTTGTCAATTTGCGAAAATATATTTTCAATCTGAGAGGTTCGGGCTACAAGTTGAGGTATTAACTTCTGCTCTGTTTCTTTTCGATTTGATTGAATCTAGAATAAACGTTATTTCAAAAATTAACCTTTTCAATCGATAGAGCATGTTTTAGCTTACCGAAGAGATAAAGGCTTGAAATTCATCAATTCGCGTTAAGGTATCCTCTAGAGATGCTTCAATATTCTCAAGCTGCCAAAATGAGGTAGAGTTATTTCGTATAAGAAAGATTATTGAATGCACAAAGAAACACATAGAATAATTAAATGTGAATCTCAAACCAAGTGGCAACGACAATATAATACGTGAAAACTATAATGATGAACCTTTTTATCCGATTCTAATGGAAGGGGGCCCTTAAGAAGGTTGGATACATCTGCACAGAGGTTGCGCAAGTGCAAAAGCCTGTCCTCGGTTCCTGATACCACCTGACGCTTCATGTCTCCCGGGTGGGTGGGGTTGTGTTGGTTCTATGCCTTTCTTCTTTTCTCGAGCATTTATTGTTGCGACCGGGGTTGTTGTTGTTGTTGTTGTTGTTGATGATGATGATGATGAAATCATTATCTATGGGAAATATATCCGACAGTAAAAAGAAGAAGGAGTGTACCAATCGCTTAATCCTCAATTGGTCAATCATCATCATTATCATCATACTACTGGATTTACATTGTGTAATATCTTAATAATTATTGCCCAAAACACACACAACTATTGCCCAAACATGCAACACTTATTCACAGCACACACCCACACCCCTTTGTTATAATGGAAACACTCAAGAGGAACGAACAGACGACAAAGACAAATTAATAGTAGCAGTAGTCACCTGTGAGCCCTATAAGTGCCTCCCACCACGTCGCTAGGACATTTAGTGTTAGATTTAGATGCCCTTATCGACATTTCGCCTTGTAAGCATCTGTCATCACATGAGGAGTGGACTTCGATTTCAACTAAGATGCGGAAGAAAACTTCGCACCACTTTCCGAAGTCGGTGAAAATTTTTTCTACGATAACTTCCAGATGACAACTTAATGTCGCCTACCATCTCAGCATTCACAACGAGGCATTGTGCTGCTTCTTCTCGGGAAGTAAAATCAGCGTCCAGCACCACCTATCTATGGAAATTACAGAGGGCAGGTAGGCCTAGGTTTGCATCCTCGTTCCGTAATGTCCCAAAAATTTCCGAGGCGAGAGATGAGGAGAAGATGTTGCCAGAGGAGTTTCGGAGCGAGGGCCTCTTCATTTCTCAGCGAATCATTCTGGTTTTGAATTTACTACTTCGTCGTAGCTCATCAATTAGCCAATAGTTAATTTACATCAACAGCACAATGCGTGCCAGGCATTTGATCGGATCGATTTGGACCGAAATGGGCACATTTCTTGGTAATTACGATTCGTAAATGTGAAGGAATGTTCATAACGCGGTCTCTTATTTTTGCAACAGTGACGAGATTGAGAAACTTTGCCATCTACTCACGATGGACCTTTCGAGTAAAAAATTCACCATATGCGCTTCACACTTTAAGCATCTTTGTGTATATGGGGAAGGTAGCATGATAATACCGAGATGATGATATACAATGTGGTGTGATATTACCCATAAAGGAAATGAGGCAGCTAAAATGGAACATGAAACAATGGAGCACGTAAATTCTCCTACCCCCCAACCGTGTTTGCTCCTCCAATCTTGGTTCTCCTTTCTTGGTTGTTTTCTACGTACTGCCTTATATCTTCTTAGATGCGAGTGATGGTAGACAAGACGGGACAAATATCGAAAGCAAAGTTTGTTACATGGTCTTCTTCTTCTCTATCCTCTTTCCCCATTGAGATATTGTTTCTCATCATCATACCTCGCTGTAGTACTATTCATTCGCTCGTGTGTGTGTCCATGTTATGTCCGTCCAACCACGAGTTGTATGTAGCAGTGTTCTATATTATCATATTAGTGAATCAATCATCATGTTTTTCTTCTGCTCTGTATAAGTATAGCACCCACCTGGCATGCATCTTATGTCTATCGGGTGGTGTTTCTATGCGTAATAATATATCTTTTGGGTAGGTGGTTGGAGCACGTGGACGTTTTTGGGAATCCCTTTGACCCTTCCACCCAAAAAGCACCTTCCATTGTAGAAAAAGCAGCAGTTGCTCATAAGCAGCGCTATTGATGATGATGATGATGATGATGATGATGATGCACAGCATACAATACCATCCTGTGTTTTGGTGCTACGATCATACTATTTTTTTGTACAATCAATCGCGTTACACGTATCATACGCTATCAAACGATTTCTGATGGGAATGTCATATTCGAGGCAGTAGGAGAGGGAATGAAGGGAGAAAATGTTGTTTTGCAGTGTTGTCCTGCACGGAAAATAATGTGGTTATCCATTATCATCACACCATCATCAGTTTTGGCGGGCGATTGCTGGATTACTAGACCTTGTCCAGAGTTTTACACCGTTTGTCGCACTATGTTACGTAATAAGATTAACAAACAAATCCGTTTTGCGTTTCATATAAACTTCATAAGATCTATATTATCTTTTCCCGAGTAATCAATTAAAGTCAACGTTGTTTTTTACAATCATTTGAAATTGTGTTAAATTATAAATTGAAGTAGTTTCGCATTTAATGTGTCAACCAATATAAAATAAAGCGTTATTCTATTGTAGCCAATATAGTTCCCATTATAATATGTGATTTTCACTTGCAAAGAGCTCTTACACCGTTTGACTTTTGTTGCTGTGGTGGAGACGTAATAGTAACAAGCTCATTGCATTGATACTGTATGAATTCACAGGTGGGAATTCCTCCGAACGAAATGGCGTTTCTTTTCGTGAGTACTAACATTCCAAAGCAGACAAAAAGAAGAAGAAGAAGCAATGTTTGGTCCACTCTAACAGACACATTGCTGCTGCGCCTTAATCTATATCTGATCTATTGTTTATTATAGTGTGGCAGCATAGTATTGTTCGTTCTCCGGGATACTTGGACTCCCGAAGGTCATTATTTTTTAATGACTAACATTCTATTGATGTATTATTCAACAGCTAAGATCTCTTTTACTTGTCATTATTCCATTGAGTAATGGGTGATTTTCACGACTACCACCAAACTATTTTGATTATTCATGATGAAAATATCAAAGGTCGATCCCTGGGGAAGAAAATATGTGGCTTGGAAATTGTTCAGCTTGAGAAAACAAAGGTGGTGATGATTTTTTCAGATTCATGTGGGTTATTTGTTGCTTTGGGTTAGTTTATTCAATCTCTATTGAATAACATCTTCGTTTTGGCAAGATAAAAGATAAGAACGGAAACTGTGAAGAGGCATACCGAGCTACTTCCATTCCGGCAACAAGAACATTAGGGTCATGTAGAGAAGTTGTTGCAAAAGCAAAGATGTGGACAGAGGGATAACATTGTGGTGCTGACTTGATTATTGTTGATCCAATCTGTTACAGTATGTGGCGTAATATCTATGGATTGATAGGGTTGTACCTAACTTATTATTCTGACCTATTTGCGGTCGTCTCTAACATCAGCATCTCGGATGATTGCTAGACTTTTTATTAGTCTATAGTCAGCGACTATGCCTACTTTAGCACCAGCGGCTCACTTGCTCGTCGTTCAACCGTTCATTCAATATCTAGGCTTGTTCCAGGGATTGGGGGGGTGGTGTCTACCATGGATTTTACACTTTTGCTTTTCTCGAAGCATCGAAGAACTATAGGAGATCACATGGCACGAACAATGGTGGTTCCAGGTAAAAAATGAATAATTATGATTTTGAGTCAATGCCTGTAGTGACATCATTGGTAACGTATTTTCAATCCAACTTGGCTGACTTTTCACATCGTACTCCCACGTAATAAAACTTATCAGAAGGACCACGCTTGAAGAAAAGATTGAATGAAATGCACGGTTGGTCAAGTCACATTTTCGTAGAGTTTTATTCTCAAAATGTTTGCATTACAACCTTCAGGACGTGAACTTTATTTATCCTTGCGGTCAAACTTAGTATCTGAGACGACATCGTTACGAGAGCAAACTCTTCGAAAATATCCACACGTCTCGCATCTCTTATTTGCGGTTATTGGGGGACTCCTTGCGGCTTCTGCGGCTTCTGGAATTGCTGATGAAAAGGAGGGAGAAAATAGTGGCTGACACTTGAGAGCAGAGGTGGTGCAGTCAAAGAACTTGGAAGTAGTGTAGAAAGATGTAAGTTCTGGAAATTTGTGAATTGTTCACAGCCTTGCAACATGCACATCGGTTTCTCAAAGTTGATTCAAAGTTGTGCAGAGATTTGACTTTGAGCATTAACCACCTGCATTTTCCACTTAGATGGTATGTCATTTTTAACAAAGATTGTTTTCACAAAAGACATGTGCTTTGCCCATCATTTTTTGTCATGTCATTCTAGCAATTTAGTTCAGCAGTAGGTCGTCAGTAGGCAATTTTTTATGTTGCGCATTTTCGCAATTTTTGCTACTGATTGTAGACAGGAAATCAAATGTGGGGTGTTTGACATGTGATGTTCGTAGGATTTTTGCTGTGTCATTCTGTGCAAAATTCAGTTCAGCAGCAGGTCGTCAGTAGGCAAATTTTCGTGTTGCGATTTTTTGGAAATTTTGCTACTGATTGCAGTTGGGAAATGAAATGCGGGGTGTGGTGCACAGTGCTGCTGCGCACCGTCTACACAACCGCCTGCAACTTCACCTCTAACAGGCTCACTAGCTCGCAGGCACGACGAAAAAAAAGAAAGTTGCGAAGTTTTGAAACTTCGAAACCTCACCACTTGTCACAGGCCACAGGCCTCAGCTTGCAGTCAAGTTTTGTCACAATTTCTAGAACTTGACCTCCAGCACGTTCCAAAATTGATTTTTTTTCTCGAACCAAACAAAAACTTCGTTTCTTTTGCAAACGAATCTATGCAGTGCCGCTGCACTGTCTAGCTGTCCCAGTTCTTGCAACAAAATGCGCGAAACCATGAAGTTTCCATGCAGGTTTCGTTTCTGGGTCTAGCTAGCCGCATTGTGGCCGCCGGTGCACAGTGTGTCATCACACTGCACTGACAAGATGCGCCAGTGCATGCTGACAGTCGTGCGCTGTGCAATGGCACGGTGCTAGCGGTGGCGTGCTGGCATGTCGTCACTGCACCACGGCACACGCACGCACGTGCTCTGGCACTTGTCAGACCCAGAGACTGCGATTTGTCAGCTCTGTGGTTTCGCCGTCTTGGCGCTGACGACACGGTGCGGGACTTGGACTGTTCTGGTGTTCTTTGTGGGCTGGGCTGATTCGCGTCATTCGTTTGCGTTGTGTGCTGGTGTGGGTGGGTGTTTCCCGCGAGGCGTCCGCAGACCATGCAACATGGCAATTCCTGCGCGCGCTGCAAAACATCCCTCCACTTTGTCGTGCGATGAACAAGTGACTTGCAATGAAAAGGGCTCATCACCACTAGACCAAGCTCGTTCGTGGCATTTTTTGCACTGGCTGGGCGTTCACACATCAGCGGCCTCTGAAGTTGAAAAGGCCGTTCTGACGAGTTGGACCAGAAAACGTTTCCACACTGTGCAGGGCTGTCCAAAGGATGCTCACAAGATCGGAACTCAAGTGTGCGCACGATGGAAAGGAGACGGGATCGGGCATCGAAGCAGATGACAACCAGCGTGATCACAATGAACAATGAACAATGAACAATGATGATGAACCACACTTTAAAAATGTTGCAAGACACTTGCAGTGTGCGAAACGCAGTGTTGTCATTTGCCATAGAAACAACTGTGCAATTCTGCCCAACAAACAAATCACAAAATTCATCATTTACCCCAGAAACAACTGTCACAATTCTGCCTAAAAAACACACATCATTTACCCCAGAAACAACTGTCACAATTCTGCCTAACAAATAAAGCACGAACCAGGAGGACTGCGACCCACTCATCGGGGTTGCTGCTGCCGCATGGGAGGAGGCAGGTTTTGCACATTGTGGCTGTTGTGCATAGTTGCGGTGTGGAGCAATACTGAACATAGGCGAGTTCACCGTTCCAGTATCAACGTTGTACAATTGTCGTCGAGATTGTTTATGGAGGCGCATGGCAAGAGTAGTATTCAGGATCATACCTCTCGAAAAAGATGGAGCTTGAGCTCAGCTAGAAGAACGACTCGATTGGGGAAATGCTACCACAGGAGTGGCCATAGAAGTGGTCACAGGGGAAAGGCATCGACAGAATTATTTGCCAGACGGGGGCCAAAACCTGGTAGAATTGCAAGATACACTGTTAAAAGTAGTACTACATGCTCGGGAGGGGGCGGAGGAGGACACATATTGTGAGCAATTTCTCAATTTGACTCGATGTTGGATTGTCATAAATTAGGTGTAAGCAATGCTGCAAAGTCAGCATACGTGCATGTTCCCTTTTGCAGGAGACGTTGCTTCTATTGTGACTTTGCCATATCGGTTGTCGGGGATAAAAAGTAAGTCGTACACACTGCATGTAGCATGAAGAACCATACGACTTCTGCTGCTTGCTGCTATGATTCTATTTTCTACTCATTTCAGAACAACCTGGGAGTCGCGACATGACACATATTTGCATGCTTTGCGACGAGAAATCAAGGTACACGACGACGCTCGCATGACAAAACCACAACTTAAGAACAACTTTGGTGTTACTGTCGATTAGAATCATCGTCCACCTACTCCTTCAGAAAAAAAAGATGAATTTGAATAACGAGAAAGAATATACTCAGGCTACACCTCAAGAATTGGGAAACGAATTAGAAACAGTATTTTTTGGAGGGGGAACACCGTCGCTTGCCCCTCCTCAATTTATTGCAGGTGGCGACAGACAGTATGAAGTGCTACTAAAAGTTGAACAACATGTCGTCGTCGTTAATGTTTGAAGTTGGTTAGAAGAATAGACTAACAGTTGCATATCATATTGTCACATACATGATAAGATCGACCACAACAATGTTTGTAGTAGTATGAGTAGTAGAAGTAGGTGTTGTAGTAAACTTACTCCTACCCTAACCCTCCTTCACATCCCTCCTTCATCTACTTCAGATGTGCTGACGGAACTCGACGCAAGATACGGAATTTCAACATCTGCAGAAATTTCAATGGAAATGGATCCTGGTAAATAGCAAATACACTGATATCAACCTAGATGCCAAATCATCATCATCATCATCTTCTTCTTCTTCATCTTCATCTTTTCTACTCATAAGGCTACAATATTATATATATATATATATATATATATATATATATATATATATATATATATATATATATATATATATATATATATATATATATATATAAGAAAAAAAAAAGAATATAAGAGAGGGAAGGAATATATGTAAAAGAATATGTGTGTGTGTGTGTGTGTGTGTGAGTGAGAGAGAGAGAGAGATAGAGATATATATATATATATATATATATATATATATATATATATGTGTGTGTGTATGCGTGTGAGTGTGGGGGTGGGAGAGAGTGTGTGAGAGAGAGCGAGCGAGCGCGCACGCACACGCGCACACACACACACACACACACACA
>ADNK01001428.1:0-20087 GCA_000320545.1 Bigelowiella natans CCMP2755 | reverse complement strand
GCAAAGCAGGAGGAGGAGGTGGTGGAGGTGGTGGAGGAGGAGGAGGGGAGGAGGGGGGGCGTAGAAAGGGAAAGACGCCATCACAACACGGAAGGAGAAAAAAGAGCTCGCAAATATGAGGTTTTTATGACACATTAGACAGCATGCCGTGGATGGGGCATGCATGTAGCAGAGCACTCACACTGACATCATGGTGTGTGATGAGAAGGATAACTCAAAAACAACACGAATCGTGATTGCTAATTCCAAGCACCATTGGTGTGCTGACATCGTGCTAGCAATCGTTCATCTTAGGCCGTGACGAGGTTGTTGCGTTGTAGCAGTTGTTGTATGGTGTGGTGAGTGTAACCTCCTGCTCCCAAAGAGATGACACACCGAGTTGACCAGGTATGTCCCATGGTAGAGTAAGATAGTCGGTACTGTGGCCATTGTGGCAGTGGTAGTAGTAGTAGTAGCAGTAGTAGCAGTAGTAGTAGTAGTAGTAGTAGGAGGAGGAGGAGGAGGAGGAGGAGGAGGAGGAGCGATAATAAGATAATCATATCGAGAAATTAGGTCATCATCCGATCTACTCGATAACAGACTGGTAACGATGGAAGATGGAGGAGGAGGGGAGCAGAATGATAATGAGCTACTATCACTGGAATCATTATATGATGTGATGATGACGAAGATGATGATATATGGCAGTAGCAGTCATCCTCCTCGTCATCATCATGATCATGATCATGATCATCATCATCATTATCACCACCACCACATACAGCATACGGCCAATGCCAAGTAGAGTGAGGAGGAAACAAGGCGGGAGCTCCGAATTGGCTTCACGACGTGAATACAGCAAGGCAGAAGTTGCATCATCAGAAGGTGCTTTAGCGGATAAAGAGAATATTACCGACAAATCCCCACAGAACACCTGAAATACCGTTCCATGCTAGAAGCCCAGCCATGAGGAAGAGCCCCGGCCTTTGCAGATGAATGAATGAACGACAAAATGTAAGAATTGATGCTAATGATGATGCTGCTGCTGCTGCTGCTGCTGCTGATGATGATGATGATGATGGGATGAAGCAACATACTCAAACTAAATTGTTGGTGTAGTTATATATTCATATATATATATATATATATATATATATATATATATTGTTTTTGTATTTAGTGTATTAATTCAGGCGACAGCAGCAGCAAAGTGCAACCAACCAGAAGTGATGCTTCTCAAGCCAGACTAATTCAGGAAACTTCAAAAGGTCTTGAATGATATCCTGAGTTATAAGAAGAAGGATGTATTTTAAGTCATCAACATCAATAGAGAGAGAGAGGGAGAGAGAAGTGGCCAATAGGTGCTCTCGAATTAACGATATATGACTGAATCTAACACACTATGTTTCCTGTTCTTGTTCTTGTTCTTGTTCTTCTCACCGTGTTGGTCTTATCGTGCTGATTCGTAGCCCACACCCAGCTGCATATAATCATAGGAAGGAAGGAAGAAACGCCAGGCATGAGGGCGATTATGAACGAACACGTCGATGATGAGAATATAACCAAAGCCGTCTTGAGCGTAGATTACAAGAAGGCAATGATGCAGCATATATCGATTGGCGAGGTGTGTGCATTCTTTTCTCTTCAGTCTCTCCCATATTGAGGGAGGAAAGGGGGAAGGAGGGGGAAAGGGAGAGGCGGGTAATGAGTTAGTCTTATTGCCATTATTTTTGTTGATATTTACCCCATATGAGACCACCAGAAAGATCCACTTATCGGGCTAAAAAGTTTTATACATATATAACACTATATATATATATATATATATATATATATATATAATATATACACATTAATGTTCATATGTGTGTATTTATGTGCGTGCGTGTTTGTGTGTGTGTGTGTGTGTGTGTGTGTGTGCGCCTGTGTATAATGTCGTGGTATATTATTCTGCTGCTGGTGGTGCCGCTTTCGAGAGCCACTCACTCATTGCAGCATGCTTCATAGCACATCTACAGTCACAGCTCTCGTAATATCATCATCATCACAGTCATCATAACGACAAACACACACGTCATATGTCACCTGTGAGCATCCAGCGGTGAATCAGAGTGCATATGATGCTCCCTACGACGATCAAAAATAGCACAGATGACGACGACAATGAGAGGGACAGTAACGAGGGACAGTAACATAAGCGTAACATTAGATTAGCCAGGTCTTTCTACATTTTTTGTGCTGTTAGGCTAGTGCCATGGGGAAGAGACAGAAGAGGAGAAGGAGGGGGGGAGGAGAAGGGAGAGGAGAGCATAAACAGCGCATGTTCGAAGCACAGACCTGTGGTGAGCTGCCCACCATAAAGGACCTTGCTGCCAAGACGCCGCTCCGAGTACTAAAGCGGAGAGGAGAATCATTAGTTAGTACGATGGAAGCGACAACAGCTATTACTACTCATCAGCAATTTCGAGGGGGCAGGGGAGTATTATGGGTCGTTTCGAGTAGTATCATCATCTTCTAACCAGCGAGGATAAACTGAAGCGGACGTACTGCTTTGTAGCTCTTGTGGGAGAACAAACGATGGTACCTGCAGGGCGTTTATCGAGAGAGGAACAGCATTTCGAGTTAAAAGGTGGTTTTGGGCGGCTCATCAGTTTCATGTGTTCGATATATTGCGTTGAACGTTTCCCTTATCAGGAGTATCAAAGGCAGAGAGCTACTACAACTACTACCCTGCAGTGATGCCAAACATACGAATCCCGTAGCTCAAAAAGCATGCCAGTAGCCCAGCTGTGTCAACATCGCCAGACGTAATAATCAGTGATAATGGTGATTGTTTCTCAGATAGTGCGAAGTCTTTACACTAGCTGCACCTGGTCCAGGATTAACAAAGAGAATGGCGTACAAAGCCAACGAATGGAGCCCCACATTGATATACGGTAGCGCTGCATATTGGTCCTTACGCTGCCAGGAGGCCTACGAGAAGAAACACGAGCCAGAGTCGAGTCAGAAAACATCTCTAGTGCAGCTAGTTCGGCTACCCGCCAAACGAATTCTTACTTCCCAGAAGCGCTTGAAGTCCATCTGACGGTCCTCCGTAGCAGGCTTCTCAGCGGTTCCAATTGCACGAAGGAATGGAGGCTAAATTGGGAAAATGTTTTGTTACATTGTACAGGTTCGTAGCCAATATTTGTGATGACAGAGTCTGTCTCAACCTGCTGCGCTATAGCTCGAGTTCTTTCAAACGTCCTCGTACTCCTCTGATTTGCTGTTCGAAGGAATGGCGAATGCCTTGACCCAACTCTCGCTTGCATACCCCTCCCTGGTTTCAGTTTTCTCACATTCCGATATGATGAAGCAGTTGCAAGGCTCGTGCTTCTTGCTCGCAGCGCAGGTGTGGCATGAACAGCTGCTGCGAGGGCCAGAAGCACGAGTGGAAAGCGGCCGCTCCAAAACCTACAATTTGCTGTTTCCATGACTGTGGTCGAGAGGGGGCTGGCACGTGGGTCACCACGAGTTAGCGCTCTCGTAGGCATTAGTGGCAAAGAGGTATATGTCGCACCCAATAAAAAGGCCTTTTCCTTTCAGTTGCGACAAAAAATGGTCCAGAATAACAATCATGAAAAAAAGAAAATAACGTGACTGAAGAGGGATTCGAACCCTCGCCCACGAATGGACTACGGCCTTAACGTAGCGCCTTAGACCAGCTCGGCCATCCAGTCAGCAACAACGATATGTAACATTCTAAAAGATTCTCCATCACCAGTAGTCTTCGTAGTAGCTTAAGAAGATAAAATAAAGGAGACTTGGGGTTCTACACATCGGGAATCATTAGTTTTTGATGTAAATGGTGGAATTATCGATTGACGCACATGCTAAATTGCATGCGTTTTTTAGGTAAAATACGGTTTAATACCCCTCCTACAAAGAGTGTCACTCGTAACAGCCTCATCGCCCATTTGCAGCATGGCATACGCAAACCGGCTCCTTGCACTCGTCGCTCTCTTGTGCCCCATGCTTGCCGTATCAAAGCCCTTTCATGTGTGTGGAAACTACTGCGGTCCAGGTGAGAACTATAAATGATTCCTGTGGTTGGTTGGGGCTCCGTTGATCCGTGCTCAATGTCGTAGGCTACTGCAATGGAAAATGGCTTTCAGAGGCTGACTGCGATGACAGTGTGGCCCCGGAGACACATTCGATCACAGGCCCATCGTGTGCTGACTCCTGTTGTAAGGTCAATTTATTAATGGAAACGTACAATAATCGATCGTAAAGTTGCAGTCACATTTCTTAGATGCATGACACGTGCTGTGGCCACGGAAGCGACAGATCCATATGCAACACGGTACCTAAGCCCAAACATCTACTAAACTTAATATCTTCGATTCCCATGTAATCTCTTGTAGGGATAATACATTACCTAAGGAGTACGTTTTTCACCACAGAAAATAGTAGATTGCCTTGGCAAATGCAATGTAGCAAGTCTGACATGCACTCTGGACGGAGTTCCTGTGCCCGCGGGAGGTAACAGCAGTAAACAATCAATTATATGTAAAACAATCTATATGTTCGTAAGTTGTGTAAATTTGTGCACTAATTATGAATCACACTCCAAGGCATCGAGGCGGCAATGGACATTGTCGAAGGATGGTGTTGTGGGTCGCCTTGTTCAACTTCAAATCCCCGTTTCCCCCACAACGCTACGAAGCCTCTGCCAAAAGCAGTAAATGGAAAAAAGGCAGAAGAACTTTAGAAGCTTTTCATTATTTCTACGATCTGATAGAAGAGCAGGGCCGCTTCATTTTATTACAGGGAGTCACTTTTTTGTCAGCAACGTGACAACGCAGAGAAGCATTACAGAACAATAGCCAAAACAAACAATCACCATTTTTTCGCCTTCTGTCCAGAGTTCAGATTTGAGAGCTTATGTGATCATGTGAGTATATATATGTTTTCATAATATATCAACACATGCACATACTTGCAATACAAGCGCATGTTTCTGCCCGTCATTTCGTGTATCTTTATGCAATACTATTCTTTATATACGATGGTGCCACCGATGTGCAATGCCGTAAAAATAAGAACGAGTCGGGGCATCTCCGATCCATGAAGATCACTATTTATAGCTATCATGTAACTATCATATGAGCCTATAGCCGCCAGTCGCCATGCCAAGATGACGACATATGTATATATGCACGCCGCTGGTAACGCTGCTCATATAGACTCAGGCTATGAGACGGATGTAGTGAATTGACTGAATTTTTTCAATGGTCATCCTACCATATAGCTGTGCAATGCAGCGACTATACGCCTATATATAGCAGCGAGTAAATAATAGCAATGGCATGCCACAATACCTCTATAATGCTGCTTGTACGTGCCATCATAGCATTATTTCCATCACAGCTCGCTCCAGCTCTAGAACGATACAACCAAGCGCAGCACGTGCGCTCATCATGCAATAAAAGCGAATGGTAGAGCTGTCAAGCAAGCTAGCACTACCCGTGGTGGATGCTAGAGCTAGTTCGATGAGCACAGCATGCAGTAACGAATATTGCTTACACACATAACCTGCACACACTGTAAACTACGTGTACAAGGGGAAGACGGTTGAAGATGAATACAAACTGCAAAAACTACGATTTTAAGATTACGTCGGACTAGCAAATATGCGAATGGGACGCCCGAAGCATCAACATCATCTTTTTACTTTTCCTAAATACAATACGTACAATCTCATCGATCTGCCCTGAATGATAACGAATGACTCAGAACTCACCTGGCCCTCACCACTTGAGTAAGTCTGCAACACTACATCTTTCTGTGGAAATTGAACATTCAATCAAAAATGATCCTTTTCTGGTTGGACGCTCAGCCGTGCGAATGGCGGAGCTTTTTACTGTACTACTAGCAGGAGCGAATTGGTGATTTACTATTGACTTGTTTATCTGAATGCACTACTTTTTTATCGTTATTTTTGTTCGGCTTGGTTGTTGCTCTTACCACTCGATCAATTCTGTAGCACTTCTCTATGCCACTCTGATCGTCAAAACAAGTGTAGCATTATCGAATATTTTCTCATAAGCGAGCTCAACGATGTATCATGCTCGGATGAGGATGATGATGATGATGATGATGATGATTATGATTATGGTAATGATGGAAATCGTTTCTGTATGCTTTTGGCCAATTCTTGAGAAGGCAGTGAGTGAATCAGTTCAGTACTGAAAAGGACCCGAATGCAAGTAGCCACAAATCGCGTTGAGCCATCCCATCTAACGGTTGTCGTTCGCACATGTCGTTAAGGAGAGAGAGAGAGAGAGAGAGAGAGAGAGAGAGAGCGCACAGGAGGACTAGGTTGATCATTTGGAGAATGGGCATAAACTCACAATAACATTAGTTCTTGACAGGAACCTGAGGGGAAGAATAGGACGAACGCCAGGGACACTAGAGCCGCCTTCGTATGTCATCCATACCTGCTTCTGCATGGTGGAGAAGGGTTACATGCACCTTGTAGCAACAGTAGTAGTAGTAGTAGTAGTAGTAGTAGTAGCAGTAGGAGGAGGAGGAGGAGGAGGAGGAGGAGGAGGAGGGGAGTAGTATCGTGGCTGTGGTTGTTGTCGGAGTAGTTCTCATATCGTCGTATATGATATGATACTTGCTCCTCCCGTTGAACACCTTGCTTTCCATTGCTTCTTGCAATGGCCGCCTGAAGGGGGACTCCTCCGCTTTATCACTACCAACACACACCAAAATAGATGAGGGAATTACCACTACAAGCACTCTCACGCTGCCCCTTGTTATTACCCAGCGGGGGGTTCCTTCTGTTTGCCTTTTGCTCCGTCCTCTTCGCCTCCCTCCAGACCTCCAGCCTTCTCCTTCTTCTTCTTCTTCCCCTCTCCGTCCTCCTCCTTCTCCTTCAAACGCAGATCCTACGCAAATTGTGGAACATGTCTCGATCTGTTGCACGAAAATACAGGAAATGATGCGCCAGCCAGTAGTAGTACCCGCATGGCCTCCGGTAAGCTTCCAGGCACAATTTCCTTCTCTGAAGCAGTAGTCGTATTGTGTAAATTGAGACGCTTTTTTGGGAACAACCAGTAAACGCATACCGCTGAGAGCTTTTTTCTCATCTTCAGCGGACTCTTGCATTGCTGCCCTGCGAGGTGACGATTTTACCGCAGAGAGAAAATCAAGCGTGAGTGCGTTTGTGGAGACATTTTGCTGTTTTGTATGCTTAACTCTGCGTGTTGTTCGAGGAATAGCACGGTCGCACATCGTTGCAAGACTTCGATGTTCATACGCGTGTCTTCCAACGCCCTGTGCCTCTCAGCACCAAGTCCAAAATGATGCCCTGCGAGTCAAAAGCAAACACCATATTCGCGTTAAGAGGTCCTTTGCATTGCCTCCATCCCCCCCGTATATATTCTACAGGTATAGGCGTAAAACATTGTTTCCTTGATTGTTCAACAACCCAATGTCGCCATCTTCAAGTTGCCAGCTCTTTCAGACCCGAAAGTACGTCTATGATAAATTCACACAATCACCCGTTATCATCATCATAATCATCTCTTAGTGTAGTTTTCTAAAGCAGCACTATTTAAAGGTCAGGTGATGAAATGATGCTGCTGCTGCTGTTGTTGTTGTTGCTGTTGTTGTTGTCGTCGTTGTATTTGCTGTTAACCGTAGGAGAGGTAAGGTGTCAATAAGAGCTTTGGGCTTTGGGGGATCGCGTCCTATTTTCTGCGAGCGATGGATAAGATTGCGGTACGTGGCAAGAAGCAAAGAAACCCTTGAGGTGTAATAATAAAGGTTGTGATGTGTTAAAAACCTTAAACTCTTCTACGATTCTTCGATTATCAAACCGAATAATGTTGTGGCCGGCCCACACACGGCCATCCTATGTGAGACGGATAATAACAGTAGCAACATATTATCTCGGCCTCCTCACGAGGCATCGTCTATGCATTGAGTCTGGAGAGACGTGAAGAACTACCATGATTCGAAATATTTGATCAGCCACCTCCTTAAATGACGGAGCGTTCTGCACAATTCTGATGTTATTTAAGAGATATTAGGATAAGATTGATCAAGATCTTTGGAAATGATGATGATGGAATCCTCCAGATTGCTGCTGCTGCTGCTGTACCCACCTGTCAGTGATGCCGTTGCAATCGATGCTCCGTTTCGTGATTGGTGCAGAATCTAGACGAGATAAATACGGTGTATTCTGGATCAGAAAGACAGTTTTTACTTTCCATAAATTCGTTGCTACCGGTGGTAGGTTTGATGAGAGTAGAAAAACACTCCTTCTCGTAAAGGCCTAATATATGAATACACACACACACACACACACATATATATATATATATATATATATATATATATATATATATATATGTGTGTGTGTGTGTGTGTGTGTGTGTAGAGAGAGAGAGAGAGAGAGAGAGAGAGAGAGAGAGAGGGACGAGTTGGGACAAGAAACGTTTCATCATGGGTAAACGACGATGATGATGACGACGACGACGACCTATTTTGTCAACGACCACAGCTCCAAATTCTAGCATGGCATATCCCTGCCCTGAAAAGAGGGGAGAGAGAGAGGAGTGTTATTTCCGCAGTCAAAAATGATGAATCAGTTGCAGAGTACTACATCATTGTTGCAGCCTTCGTTGGGGGGGTGATTAGTAGCAGGAGGAAGAGGAGGAGGAGGAGGAGGAGGAGGAGAAGAAGAAGAAGAAGAAGAAGAAGAAGAAGAAGAAGAAGAAGAAGAAGAGGAAGAAGAAGAAGTTGTAGTAGTAGTAGTAGTAGTAGTAGTAGCAGCAGTATCTTGTGGCACACCACCTTTCTTAAAAGGGATCGTGGTTTCTACCTAAAATAAAGAATAAGACAACGCTAAGATACGGAAACTATGAGACACCAGACAACAAGAGCTGCACGCGCGCACACACATACGTGCGTGCCACGCACGTACACACAGCACGCTCCTTTAAACACCAAATTCCCGACACCGTTCCAAACTCACGTCGTAAAACACGATTTCCATTTGAGAGGCCGCCATGTTGTCCTGTTTCTTCTGCTCCGTGTCGGCTTTGCTCTACCGCGTGCTATGCGATTCGATTCGTCGTTAAGGCGATGGAGGGGTGGGGTGCTGCCTGGCCTTGGTGATGAGATCTGTCCAATGGAGATTCTTCGGAGCGCACTCTTCGCCGAAGCCATGAGAGGACAAAATGCTCCGTTTTCCTTGTCGCACCTAAAAAAACGCACCGAATTTTTAGATAAAATTCGCTCCTCCTCCTTTCTGAGCCGAGCCGGTCGCAGAAGCCGGTCGCAGTGCTTCGCCGCGAACGGCACTAGAGTTACGTAGGGTTCACACCCCCGCCATTTGTGTGAGTGCGGCTTGTTTCAGTCCGGCCTCTCGGGGTTGCAATTCAGATCTTCTACTCTTTATTCTGCATCTGCTATAGAAGCACTGCCCGGTTGCAATCGATGCACCTCTTGCTTGAAGTGCACAAGCTCACTTTGCGCCGGGGAGCGCCTCTGACTGAATGTCATAACCATGAAGCCGCAGATACTCATCTCACACAGCAATAAATGTTGGAAGATTGTACACATGTCCCGATTAAAGTGTATCCCCTACGTACAATGCGACGCACAATGCGTAGCACTGCGCTTTGTGAAAGCGAATGAACCCAGACAATGCTGTAGTCCTTGTTTATTGAGACTTACCTGCATGTTCTTGTCTGGCAAATTTAGGAGAAGACATACATATATGTAACGAGTATGAGGTATCATAGACAAATTAAAAGATTTGTCGTGTTGGTTATAATGTGAGCGCAGAAACCCATCGATACACGTCTAGACGTGCGCAATAACACTATAATATTAACACTCCGATGCATGATCGAGCGTTGCGGCGCGTATGCATATGCGCAGCGAAGAGCTTAGCGGCGCTGGCACAGATCATAACTGCACACTCTGTGTATTTTGATCACATGACAAACCATCGATGATATAGCGTGCAACGACGACTTTGTCACCACTACGACATTAGAAGTAGTATTTTGCATGATAGGAAAAAGATGTGGCTGATCATCCTACTCTTCTTTTGAAAGGATTTGGTGGCGCAGGTAGTGAGTATGGGCTTGAAAACTGAACACCTTCGTCCAAAGAACCACTATCGTTTTCAAACTGGAAAACAAATATGAGGGATTACATGTTTGTACAGACGGCATTTAAATTCAGTCGAACATTTCGAGAATTATTGCCATTTTAGTAGTTGGGCAATATTGAATACCTGTTTTACCACTACCATATCAACTTCAAAGAGTAAGGGCTCATCTCGATGATTCTCAAGCCTATACAAGACGTATCAAAATAAATTGAATTCTTCCCTCTTCTTCGAAAATTTCGATGGAAAAATTCAGATTTTGAGGACCTTCGCTTTGCACCAAACGTTTCAGGTTGCGGCCCCACGCCTTCATTCACCTGGGGGGATGATTATCCATGATGTATTGCCAAAAACATTGTGAAGAAGATCTTCTTTCTCCTTTTTCTTCAGTACCCATCCGACGGAAGGCGGTATCAAGATCCTTCTCTTGCCTCCCTGTGACCAAAAGACAGAATCATCAACTATGAGACGTGCTACAAGCATGATATTCCAGATATCACTATTACCTCCTTCATTCCTTCAATAGCAACGCTGGCGGCACGTGGCAGTGCATTCCTAGCCGACAATTAAATAATATCACTCAAGCTATGATCTGCATATTCTGTCTAATTGGCTGAGAAAGAGATGACAAGCATTGAACCATTACTTGTCGCCAAGAACGAACTTGTACACAGACCCAATATCATCCTGAAATATTTGAATGGGGAATGTTTATTGAAGGCAGTCTTGATCGGATGAATTGTACACTTCTTATGTGGTAACCTGGCCTTCTGTTCCGTATCCCTTCGCGAAAAGAAGGATCTGCATATCAAAGCAGCGAATGAATGAATGCTGGGAGTGGTCATTTCGCTTGATATAATTGCATGGATTGCTGTTCTTCTGTCGTGTAATTACTGAACATTTACCGGTCTTCCGCCGCTACTGTATTTGAAGTACGCCCCGGAGGATAGTCGAAATACCTTTCAAGAAATCAAATGTCGCTGAGCACGCAACATTATGCCAAGTCTTCGTTCTAAGTGGGAAACAACCTGATAAGATATTGCGCACACAGATCCTCTCTCGCAGGCCCTTCCTCCTCCTACATTGAATTATAATTTGGTATACATATCACATTTGTTTGAATATTAATATTATTTTCTTTCATACTGTTTCAGCGTGCTACAGGACAGAATTCATCGGAATATCAGCGTCGATATCGTTCAGAGCAAACAAACTAGATGAATCTGAGTGGGGGTAAGAATGGATGGCCCATTACCCAAATTCACTGTTCC
Organism: Bigelowiella natans CCMP2755; assembly: GCA_000320545.1. Lineage (NCBI taxonomy): Eukaryota > Cercozoa > Chlorarachniophyceae > Bigelowiella > Bigelowiella natans. The sequence goes on along the minus strand of ADNK01001428.1, from coordinate 8,663 downwards.
AACATATTTATTTACTTCTCATCTACCTTTCGATATCTCCCTGTATTGGATGCCGGACGGAAGTGTGACCAGATCTCCAGGCTGCTCGAGCTTTTGCCTATATTCCTCAACCTACAGATTCATATTCGAAGAAGTCGTGGATAGAAGAGATGGTGGTGGGGAGGTAGTAGGGCGATGGTACGAATGAATCCATTTTTTTTTAAAACAAAGAATCAAAGCGAAATATGCGACCCCTTCTTCTGCCTCCTTTCCTTGCTCAGCTTTTCGATACTCCTAATTTCATACCATAACCTCGATCAAAAGAGAGTTTGTGCTATAGGCTATAGGTGGGCTTTTTGTCTTCTCTTTCACCCTTAGGCACTCCTTGAGTTGGTTTCCAGAGAGGCCAGGGCACTTCAGACCAGCAGCATTAGATTTTGGAAACCCCAGAAATGATCGTGAAGTACTCGGTGGCCCCATCAGCATCGCTGTAGCCAGGAGGAACATTGAAGGTGCTGAGGAGCAGGGAATGAATTCACGACGGCAATGTACAGAAAGGCATTTACTTCGCTTGCAGCCTTACCATGCGAAATCTGTTTTCGTCGTCGGCGGCCATGCATCATCGATTCGGAGGGATTCCGTGGACCAGCTTCGGACATTACTACCAAGCGGCCTCCTCGTAAAGTGTGGGGTCTGCTTCTTGCTGTTGCGGTTAATCCGGAATTCGAAGCTACAATGGAAGATGTTGGGGGACTGCGGGCTGCAGCCGAAGCCAGGACAACCCCCGTCGTGGCGGCCCACAAGAAGCTGCCGCCCACCATCAGTTTGAGCGTGTGGATTTCTCGATCTCCTATTCCTGCCCCTCTTCTCTGGGGTGCTCTCCTCTTCGGTGATGGTCCGTTCACCTATCGCGACAAGGATCTGCGATATATTTTGATACAGCGACAATGATGGTTACATGTCGCTAGGGAAGAAACGGGACTGTTTCTTTATCGTCTTCTACCCACCCTCTGGAACCCATCATCGGACCGTCGTCTTAAGATAGTAGTCTGGGTCTGGAGAGGCTACTTGGTATGGGGTCCTTCCCTCTCCGATGGAGGCTTTTGATGATCACATGCATCGACATGATCGGTATGAACTACCCAGTAAAAGTAGCGAGTGAGTGGGAAATCTGTGATGTGGTGATGACGCACTGGACAACGTGATCGTTCGCTTGCAGGTGTGGCGATGATCATTCCGCTTCTGACTCCTTATGCGCGCGATCTCGGTGCCAGCACAACGTTACTGGGCCTGATGGGAAGCCTGTTCGGGAGCGTTCAGCTATTTTCGTCACCGGTCCTCGGGTTTCTCTCAGACATGTACCCCAGGTTAGTCTTCTACACGGGAGATCACAGCAACAGCTGCAGCAGCGAGGCATGCATGATGTTGTCCATCTAAACCAACACCTACAAAACTACATAGGAGGACTGTGCTGATGATATGCCTTCTTGCAGGATCAGTAGGATATGCGATCATACCTCTGGTGCCTTCCGTGCCTATTTTGATCATGAGCCGAATAATAACAGGGCTCTTTAGACAGACCCTCACCATCATGAAGGCTTGGATTTCTGATATAACCAAACCAATTGAACGCCGTCAGCAGCTTTCCTTCTTCTACGCCTCCACTGCCATGGCCTTTGCTATTGCCCCAGCACTTGGAGGTATGCTAGCCGAGGATTATGGCTATCGTGTTCCTTTTACTGTAGCAACCGGCATTCTTCTATTCAACGTGCTGCTGGTTCGCACCACTCTTCCTTCCGACAGTAAGCTAGGAAATAGTGAGTCAGCGGTTGAGAAAAGTAAAGATTTTCGAACGTCGAATGTTTCTCCGAACGAAGGTGACGTCGCTAGTAAAGACAAAAAATGCCGAAAAAGCTCAAAGCTAACCTTCGCATCCCTTCGTCCCAAAGTTCAAAAGTTGATGATTGTACGCCTGGTGATCGGCGGTGGTGTCATGCTCTTTCGCTCCAATCTTTTCTTCATGTTGGAACTTCAGCACGACGATTTTGGACTTTCAGCCAAAGGTAAGGTAATATCTTTCTTCGCAGTCGTAGGCTTGGTTGCGCAAGTGGTTCTTTCGCAGCTCGATACGAGTGGATGGTGTGAGATGAGGGTTGCGTGCTACAGCAGTGTGATCATTGCTATCGGCCAGCTTATTGCTGCTAAGTCAAACCATATAGTAGTGTTTCTCATAGCTCTGGCACTCGTTTCTGTCGGATCGGCGGTGCTGAAAGTATTCATGACCACAGCACTATCTACGGCCGCGGGTGAGCTCAGCTACGGAGAAGTTCTCGGAGTTGCTGGGAGCGTCTTCTCAGTATCTCGTGCAGCTGCGCCTCTGATATCTGGCGTGTTAGCTCAATATGTTGGCTCTGGAGCCCCAACATTTGTTGCAAGTTTTTTCATGATGATGGCTGCGGCAGCCCTCTATTCTCTGCAGGGGGATTCTTCTATTTCACAAGTATCTAACCGCCAGCATGATAAAATTGCCTCTAGTCACCTCAAGAATGAATAGATTCCAGAGAAAAGGATAGATATGCATGGACTAACTTGCAATAAGTACATGGAGAAGGGACCTACAGAATTGCAATATCTATTCAGCAAATGTAGACCACAAGCCAATACGTAAAGTCAATAAAGAGGCGTACGTATCAAAGAAAGTAGTAGACGCGATCACATGCTTATTTTGTTGAGCTAAAAGCTTCGTTTGGATGCTATGTGGTGTCTGCTGCCTACGTTCATATTATGCTACATCAACCTGCAAAAATCGCTTGCTTAACCATGATGAGCTGCTTCTTTCCTTTTGATTGCCACGCTCATTCGTCGAGGCTACTCTCGCATACATTTACTGTGAGTTGTTTAACTTGTAATCAATATCGCCCTGTTGCCAGTCGCAATATAGCAAGTCGCCATAATATTTACGCCATAAACTAATTGATTGTGCCACAATAGTCGTCACATAGCACCCACATGTATATACTGTAGCCGCGGCTTTGCAAAACTGCATTTGGATGACCATTGAAAACTTTTAATTGATTCATTACATCTATCTCATATACTAGCAGTCACACGCATTTTCATATCACAACTTAATTTAGCTTTGTGATCACGTTCATCCGTGAAGCCATTTCCATTATCGTTACGTCCATGAATATCAAAAGGACGATGCAAATATACTTCTAGTTCTTGATCAGTATTTCAATTCGAAGTGTATATAATTTAATTGCTCGGCAATATTCGCTTGTTCTCCATGCATGACTCTGAACTAAAGAAAGAGTTACAGTTGAAAGCACGTTTTTGCTACATTCGATACGGCAGTGGGGGCGAGCTGCGACAGCTGTACGCCTCGTTTTTTTGCCCTTTTTTGCTTGGTATAGTTCTTAAGCGTTTAGATTTTCTTGATGTTATAGGGTTATCAGAGCCGTCCTGCCTCTTTTGTTGGAAAGGTAACTTTGTCCGTCTGGTGATTTTTGCATTTGTGCTATCGCCTGAGCGTGGGCATTTCCCAGCTTTTCTTTTGTGCCTGTTGTTATATCTAATAATCTTCTTACTTTGATTTTTTGCAGTCTCAGATGTTAACAGAAGTCCACAAGAAACGTTAGTTTTAGCATTTTGGCCTCGTAATTTTATTGCCATCCTGTCGTATGCTCTTGCTGCGTCCTCTGGGGTGGGGTAATACCCAATGATGATTTTTTCCTTGTTGTGCTCAATGTATGCTCGAAATTGGTTCTTTCGCTTTGCACGTATTAATGAAACTCCAGTGTATTTGGTTGTTTTATTTATTCTGGAAGCCTTTGCGAGAACAGACTCACCTGGATTCGCCGGTGGTAGTAATCCGAGGCTGACATTTGTTCTGGCGTCCTTTCCTCTCAGTTTCACAGCATATTCATCGTACGCTCGTGCCGCATCCTCCGCTGTAGGGAAGCTACCAATGTTAGTAACCTTGCCTTTATGACTGATGTTTGCCATCCATGGGTTGAGCAGATTCTTTTTGCTTCGAGTGATTCCAATGAAAGGGTTTTGTTTCTTGGCTTTCGATTTTTTGGGCTTATAACCGTCTGTGGCAGGAGGTAAGAGACCGAGGGATTCATTGGTAATAGCCTTAGTTCCAAAAACCTCCAAGGCTCTCGCATCGTACACACGTGCGGCGTCTTCCTCGGTGGGGAAGGCTCCGAGATACTTGGTTTGGCATTTTGCGAACCACGGATTAAGATCGCTGTCGGCTGCTCGAGAAACGCCTCGATATTTACTTTTCCTACTATTGTTCTTGTCGCCCATGCTTTAAGAATGCTGATCATACGGTTGACTCAAAATCGAAGCCGCTGGCACACCCTCCATTTCGATTTTTTGTTCCGACTCTTTCCCGTAGGTCGATCATCGGCCGGGTAAATAACACCTCCTCCCCCTCCTCCTCCTCCTCCTCAGGTTTTTGCCTGTCAATCGATGTCGCAATGATGTTTTTCAGGGGATTTATATCCCTAAATACCCGAACGACAAGAAAGAGGAGTATTGTATACGTGTTCTCGTGCTTTCTGAGTACGAGCCCAGTGAGACTGTAAGGCCAAAATCCCCTAAAACGCACACACACGCCCATATTAGGCACAAAATGGGCTCAAACCCCCCAGTTTCTCAGCATTTCCTTCCACCACCCAGCACAGCCAAACCACTCCCAGGTCGAGAAAAGGGAGAAAATATGCTCGAATTAGGAGAAATATTCTAGTAATGTCCTGTGTTTATTGGTTGCCGAATTTTTGGAGGGTTCCAGCGGCAAAAATCGCGGGTTACGTTTTCTTGGTCCCGGAAAGAAAATTGGGATGCAATGAATTTATTCCATACGACATCGAATGATGCAATTATTATTATGAAACACGTTGGGTTTTATATAAAATATGAAGTGAATTGCAATTTCTGGTGGAAAGTTACGACTGATCTAAAATTTCTCTGCCTCCCTCCACCCCCTTAATAAACTCATCCATCAACAACACAAAACCAACATGATGAATGCTGGAGCCCGACGTTTTATCAAAACCGCTGCTGCAGCAGGAGGTGCTGCTGCTATTGGTTCTAGAGAATCGCACGCAGAGGCTAAACATGATGAAGGGATTGATCAGCAGGTAAGTCGTTCGTTAAAATTGAAATGCAGAGTATGTGATATTTTCCATTACAGCCGGACAAACATCGAATCATCTTCGCTCCAAGTGATGATAGAAATGAAAGCGAAAAGCAGCTCGCGTTGACCAGGAAACAACTCAGCAAAATTGCCCTCTTCGAGGTCAAAGATGCTCCGAAGGATGCTCTGACTGAGATGGTTCTCAGTCTCGGGGAAGGTGATTTCAATTATCGTCTTTAAGAACACGAAACAAATTTATGTTAAGTTTTCATTCTATAAAGGATATTAAATGGTTCATGTCTTATTCACTTAATAGATCTTGCGAAGGACCCTTCCGTACAAAATGCTGTATACAAGAGATTTGGCGTTGAAATGGTAGTCCATTCAGTGTATCTTAGAATAATTTATGCTGTATCTCATTAAACGCTTCACTTAGCCTTCTTCGATCGAGGGAGGAGAAGAAATGGATGCAGATACAGATGCTGAGGTAATTTTCAAATTGTAGAGAGGATTTTGTTTTGATTCATCTAATGTTTTTAAAATTCTGCTTAGACATCCGCAGAGCACTTGGAAGCGCAGCTTACTTTCTTAAAGGTCCTTTCTCCTCTTTCTATATCAATCAAGTCAAGAAAATAAATTTTGTTAATCGCCTTCTTACAGGAGGAGTTGGAGAGCCAGCAGACCCTCAACGATCAGCTTATATACCACAACGACCGGTATGCTGTATTTCTGGTTGAAGTGTGATGAAAAAATACGTATTTGACATCCATCCATCTGGTGATCTGTAGGCTCGCTGAAGACAAGATGAGATTGAAAAGAGACCTCACAATACGGGAGATGAGATTAAGGAAGGCTGAAAGGGTAACATCCGCGCCGGACTCTCACCGCTGCACTATTAATCCTTCTCACCCCTTCCTACTCTGCCCCCTTCTGTAGGATCGTCAGCTGCTCAAGGAGAAACTTCGGTCCATGGGAGCTGATGAAAAAGAGATTCTGAATGACAACGAAAACGACGTACAAAGCGGGCAAGTCTCCCCTCAAGGTTCCGAAGGATCTCATAACTTTCTAGAGCAGGAAGGATGGACTATGTCCGAGATCGTTGTCAAGGCTCTGGCGGTTGCCGCAGTCGTCATTCTGATGGCCGTAGTAAAGAAGAAAGGGGCAGTAACGGTCGCGGCTACGGCAGCAGTAGGGGCTTGGAGTTGGATGCGAACAAAGATGAAAGTTTAATAAGAGTGACAGATGATATGATGTACAGCTCCTCCTCGGTTAGTTCCACCGCATAAAGTACTGTATTATTATGTTAACAAACGGTTGGCACTCTGAAGAATTGACGGTACTACTGGTATCGATCCATACAGCCTGCTTTCAAAGTGTAGACGGTTCAACTGCTTGTTATATATCTTCGGTGATTACAGACAAATTATCCGTAAAATTCGAAACTAAATCAAATTATTGCCCAAATAACGGAAAACAGAGTTTGGGCTCGGTGAGGATGCTCATTTTTTAAATTGAAAGTTAGGTTTTCTGTACAGAATATTTTAATCTAATCGAAAGTAGGGCATCCGAGTGTTCAAATATTCAAAATAAATTATTGTTCAACCTAAGAGTGCGATACAGCTAGACGGGACCAGTGTAGAGACGTATGTAGATAAGATGCGCATTTTCAATTTACTACAGCCGAGGAAGTGAATGTCGTCTCTTGTAACACGCACATTCTCTTGTTTCACGGTAATGCTTCGTGAGGAGTGTTGTGACTGTACGCGTAAATGGCGCAATGATATGAGCTGGTCGACATACGCAGCTGCACTGCTGCATGCTCTGAAATCGTGGTATAAAATAGTAGCACTCCCTGGCAGTCTATGAAGTAGAGCGACACTTGCGCCAGTCACACCACTAGACCAGTCACACGGTACGTGAAGATTTAATTGTACGCGCTAGTAGCATGAACAATGTGTAGAACATGTGTACAGCGTATGCATGCCAGCAGATAGAGGCAGCACATGAGCTAGACGCTAGACGGATGCAATGAATAAATTAAATTTATTCAATAGTCATGACCCAATGTAGCTGCGCAAAGCAGCGACCACAGCGCTTAAATCGCGCTTGTCCGTTTCTGTTGCACTATGTTGCGCGTAAGGTGTTCACAGGCCGAGGCGCTACGTGCACAAGTAGGCAGGGGGGGGGAAAGGCACGTTTGCTTCCTTTTGAAGAGTTGTGTTTATTTTTATTAAAGATTATATTTTTATTAAATCGTGCACTGCGTAATCATTCGCGAAGCTTTCGCGAATGCCGCCGCACGTGGGGCAGCACACTTCCGGTGTGCTGCCATGAGTCCCGCCGGAACCCACGTGCCTATGCTGTATTAATATCTACGTTATCTATATTCTATATCCGCGACAACCCCTTTGTTGTCGCACGTGACTTGTGCCCGCGTAGTGGTACGCGCTACACCTCCCCCAAGTCACGTTGCTCCTTCCTTCCTTCCTTATTCCCTTAGACCTTCATCGCTTTCGGAACTTCACCAACCACCAGGTAATAGATTCCTCTCTAACCTTATCTCCTTTGTCGCTTACCCAGAACTCACCTTCGTCCTTAGGTTCGTGTCCATACCAGCCCTCTGCATCAAGGTCCCCCAGGACCTTATACCAGTGCTCAAAGGGTAAGTCGGGAACAGCTAGGTAGAGTAGCTGATATTTTCCGTCCTTTATTTTCATAGCTACCCTCTCCATATTTCGTAATCCAGGGTAGCCTAGATAGACAATCTTCATGCGCCAATCGTCGTTCACCCTGACCTTATTGTTTCCATATTCCACATCGAACTTAGGTCGGGGTCCTAAACAAGGCATTGCTCGCTCCCACACAGTAGGGTTTACTTTAACATCCTCTAGGAGCTTCTCACCGATATCATAATTCTTTAGGTGACTGATGTGGCGCAAGGTGACCCTGTTCCCATCATAGATGTAGTACTGCTTCCTCCCCTTCCTCTCGGTAACCTTTGCAACGCCACCCCAGAAGGGGTCTTGTTTATTTCTCGATCTCAGATTTACCTTGGCCCTAACATACTGTCCTTCCTTTAGAACTCGGCCATCGTACGGGACCTTCTCGTCTTCGCTCTCGGTATCGTCGTCGTTGTCGTCGCCTTCTTCCCTCTCCTTATCCTTGATACCTCCCCCAGACGTGAAGGTGTCGTTTACTAACCCTTGTATCTTGTCTGGTGTGGTGCTATTTATCCTGCTTAGGTTGGCCAAGGTGCGGTGGAGTCGCTCTACCTTGGAGTTGGACTGGGCATAGTATACAGGTGAGGCATCAATATTAGGGTGTGGTAGCTGTAGAAGAGAGGTCTCATTATCCACATGTAACTTCTTTGGTATCTTGTTTATGCTAACTTCATCAGGGATAGCCTGGAGCTCAGACTCCCAGGTACGGTAGCAGTTAGTAAGCCTCTGCTTATATAAGCCTTTGTTCTTCTTAGCAACGTTGACCTTGATCAATCTTTTTTGACGCAGCACTTTCCAGTGGCCACATCACGAAG
>ADNK01001429.1:0-40864 GCA_000320545.1 Bigelowiella natans CCMP2755 | reverse complement strand
ATTTTCGTTGATTAAGGGGGGGGGGGGGCGTTTTTTAAACCAACAATATGTGATTTTGTAGTCTCAACAGTTGCCATTATAATCTTCGCACAGCGCACATATTGCGTGCAAGCATAAAATTTATAGCAGTGATAATGATAGTTTCTACGCATATGCGCGCGCGTGTGTGTGTGTGTGTGTGTATGTGCGATTGTATGTGGCCGTACGGACCTTCGAATTCCGAATATAAGGAGCAGTGTAGAGGGTGAAAACGATGATCTGGAATACATAGTACGGAGAGAGAGAGAGAGGAGATTATTTGTTTATTTATTCGCAAAGAGGAGAGTAAAAGATCAGAAGGAAAGCGAGGGAAAACGAGCGGGTCTACCTGTGCTGTGATACAAATCACGATGAAAAGAGAGAGTAATAGCTTCCATGGGGGGCGGCGATATTTATGCCATTTCTGAAGCGCTGAATAACAATAACAACAGACTTTACATGAGCACACAAAACGTGCAACACAGCAGCACATTTCACCGCAAAACATCGCACACAGACAGACGTGTCCTGGTAAAAATGCACCTGTGAGTGTAAGATTTTCCTCTAAAGGGATTGGAGTTTTATACTTTCGCCAACATGAGATACAGCAGTCACAACTGCACCTGAAGGAGATTAAGTGTCACAGTAGTACAACGAACATATACCACTACTACTAAGGTATTGGTTATGAATATCGAACGAAGGTAAGAGACGCCCCCCTCAATGGTTACTTATGTAACAACGGCTATTATTACTCTGATACATCATAACCTTAATCTATCCCAACAACTATCATCGTTTGTCGAGATGTAGATATTATTTGTGTCGAGGAGCGGTATTATTCAGAATATGCACACCAACACATGCATATATGCACGTGCACCAATATTTCGAGTAATTAATTTTCCAATCCAAGATAAAGAGAGGGGGGAGAAGGGGATGGAAAGGTGGTAGACGTGATGGCCACAGTCGAAACCCAATGAACAGATGAAGCAGATATCAATCTCAACACGATGATGCCATAATGATGGTTAATTATGATGACTATGTTCGGGCTTATGCTAGAAAAATGAAGACAGACCATGCGTTTCTCTCTTCGTCATCACTGGAAGCATCCGCATTCAGCTGGAAGCGCTGGTACGACGTACCAGACGCCATTTTCTACCTGTCCGTCCCCCCACGCGACTTGGTGTGACGACGGTCGCAGAGTGTCGCTGTTTTGCAGGATCAGAATACCAATGATCTATGATGTTTTTCGCATCATATTTTTCCCGATTCGCAACTTTCTTTACCAGTTTGGTGAGAATTTCAGACGACGATCAGCTATCCATTTTCACCACGCGACTAAACGACGCGCTTGTCGCAAAGAATATATAGTCGACACCGCCAAAGCACACTCTTAATTAAGAATTTTTACGAAGTTTCCCGATTATCTTGCGAGCGGAGAAATGGCGGGTAGACCTTTTGTTTGCCTTTTTTATGTGTGTCGCTGTGCTCTATTTTTCCAGGAATAATTACAAAGTTTTCTCGAATATTATTTGTCTACTATCTGTTATTGTGAATATTGTTGTTGTAGTTGTTTCCGACGACATAAGACTGCCTTCCTCCTCCTCCTCCTCCCTCCCCCTTCTACCCGAGATCATCAGCTGGTAGTCTCTCCCCTCATCCTGACGAGTAAGAGGAATACTCTTCCAATCCAACACACGGTGCCCGCACCTGTAAGCCGGAATGTTAGAGGCCAAGAACATGGCCTTTCTTCGCGCAGGAAAGGAAGGTTAGCCCATCTCTTTGGGAGGGGGGGATCGCAACTGGCCCATGTTCACCAACGCAATGTACAGGGGAGGACCCTTCCTTCCATAAGTCCCCACATTGTTGAACGGGTCATCATGATACGAGCGAGGGAGTGGAGGAGTGTTATTTCTTAAATTTCCTCGAGTTCACCGCCCCCCTTGTTTCAGGGTCATCTGTTCGGAAATTTCGATACAAGGCTGCAACCTTGAAGAGAAAGGAGCCAAAGTCAACGCCGAAAAAGCTCTTCTATCAGGTAACACGATGATCATCCGTTCTCTCCACCACCTTCTGCTTCATGATTGCGGTGCTACAGCGTATTCTCACATTTCCTTTCTTTCTAGGATGGCGTGCTGAGCTGGAATCAAGGCGTTGACAAAGTGCTACTCTCCAATGTACGTACTCTTTAGTGTTGCATTGTGCAGTAATGCACAGATTCCCCGGGGCAAGCGAACACTGACGTCATCATAACTTGTAGGTACGCCATATCGTAAAAGGGAAGAAAACCGTGGTCCTGCGACTAGGTAGCTGTTCTCCACTGCTGCAGAATGACTCCTTTACAGTTTTAGCCACACTTCTCACACTCAATCCTGCCATATCAGCAAAGAAGGCGAGAGACGAGCATTGCTTTGCTGTCATCACGAAGGAACGCAGCTTTGACTTCATGGCGAGCTCGGTTGAAGTCCGGTGAGACCGTAGTTGTAGCTGTATCCCAAACAACAGCATCCACGAGATATTGCTGATGATGGGAGGGGGAGATGTGTGGTGTGTCGACAACAAATATGTGATCGTTTTCCTGCCCAGTAGACTCGCGGTAGGTAACCACAGGGTAACCACAGTCATGCTTCCACCAGAGAAACTAAGCCTTCTTCTTCTTCCTCATCATCATCGTCATCACAATATCATCATTGCAGGGATATGTGGTACAATGGCCTGCGAAGGGAGTGGGAGAACTTTCAGAAAAGGTCCACCTGTCATGTCTAACTTAACCCCCCCCCCCCCCGTGTTACCAACCATATCATCATAGATGGTGGTGGAATGGAGGAGGAGCATGGCCAGCAGAGAGCACAATCAATATATCTTGCCTATCTCCCCTCACCCAATACCCTGTCCGTTTATGCTAACACATGCATATATTCGTGGTGCGATGTAGGAAAAGGAAACAGAAGGCGCAATCAGAGCCAAAGCACCCGCCATTTCAGCAAGATTTAAACATGATGAAAGTAGTGCTGCTGCTGCTGTGGTGGTGGTGGTGGTGGTAGTAGTAGTAGTATTCTTCTATCATTGTGATTCACTAGATAGCCGTGCGTCACAGTAGTTAAACCGAAGAAACAGGCTTGCTCCGCTGATAGATACGATCATTCCTCCTGTATGAATGCAATAGTTTTATTCCCAAATCTTATTCAATTTGGAGGTGTTTGTGGAGGGCGCGCTTGTTATATAGTATATAAATAATCATCATCATCATCATTATCATCATGATCATCATTATCATCATCGTCATCTCACACCAGGAGGAAGAAGACGACGACAACGCATACCATGAGATACCCGTCGTCGATGATAAAATCTGCGAGTCATGCGGGTAGTTTCCAGTCGTTGTAGCAGTAGCAGGAGGGGGGGAGGGGGGATTAATAGTTGTAGTAGCAGCAATAGAATTTAGAAAGAAGTAGGCATAAGTTCCAGTAGTTGTGTTTTGCAACCAACAGAGGGGGAAGGGGGGGGAGGCGGAGGCGGCGGTGGAAAACGTCGCAAAGATAAATTAGCGGTACCTTAGAACTCCGGGCGAGTATCTTCATTTTGATTGATTGATTGTATGTAAATCGGCAGGTTTCCCAACTATTCAAACAGCAGCGGCAACACGTGCAGCGCATGCGGTAGCAGCATCAAGCGACGGCGACGACCATCACAGGGACAACGACGACGAAAACTGCTTCTCGCCCTCCCTGCTGCTGCTGCTGCTGAAGATGACGACGTAGCCGATGATTCTGATAGTAAAGGAGAAGAAGGTGATCATATTCGTCGTGAGTATTCTTTTCTCGTGGGGTGGGGGCGGTGATGATTCCTATGCTGTTACAGAATTTTTAGTCAAATGAGAACGCTCATCATTTCTCATTTTGCATGCAACAAAAATATCGTGGTTCTCCTGCAGGAAAAGAGCCAGAGGCCTACCACCACTACCGCCACTACGACCAGCAGAGGCAACAACAACAACAACAACAACAACAACACAGCAGCATGGATAATAGTTCCCGCCACTTCACGGAGTTCATGAAACGGTTGGTGCCATCATTTGATTCTTGGTTTAAATGTGCCTTATACTACTACCCCTTCTCTCTCTGCTGCTGCTACTGCTGCTGCTGCTGATGATGATGATAATGATGTTTCTGCACGTTGTCCCCAAGGATTGCAACGATAAAATAGCAGCCGCCAAAGAAGCGGAGTAGGAGCAACATCATCAATATCACCACCACCACCATCATCATCATCACCATCATAATCATCAGAGTGGAATCGCTCGGGGGGGGCAGCAGCGAAGCAAACAGCGTGGGGCTAGATTACCGGCGCACCGACCGCCGCTCGCAGATCGTCGTCGCTGATACGTCGAGGGAGCGAAAGCAGAAAAGGAAGAAGAAAAAGAAGATTAAGAAAAAGATGTCACAGAGGGCGGGAGGTGGTGGAGATGACGACGATGGCGACGACGATGATAATGATCTTGGTCTCCCAGAATTATTTGACATATTCGCTCAGCAGCAGCAGGAGGACGAGGAGGAGGAGGGGAAGGAGGGGGAGGGGGAACAAGATGAGGCCAAGGGAAAGAAGAAAAAGAAGAAGTTCCCCAAGAAGAAGAAGAAAAGGAAGAAAAAAAATGCAGATGCAGAGAAGGGTGGGGCGGACAACGAGGCGGAGGAAGAGAAGAAGAAGAAGAAGACGAAAAAGAAATGTAGAGGAAGAGAAACAGAGTGGACATGTCTACGATGCACGTTGCTGAATGATCCAGGGGCCGCTACATGCGCTATCTGTGAAGCACCACGCCCCTCCCCTCAACCGCAGCTGACGAAGAAAACGGCGAAGAAGAAGAAGGAGAAGAAGAAGAAGATGATGAAGAAGAAAAGCCACAATGACATCGACGATGACGATGATGATATTGATGATGATATTGATGATGAAGCTGCAGATAGCAAACTGGACATCGTCCGCGCCGCCGCCGCAGCAGCAGCAACAGCCGTCGCAGCAGTAGCAGCAGTGACAGATAAGAAACGAAGATCAGTGGATCATGATGGTGATGACGATGACGACGACGACGACGACGACGACGACGACACTGATGGCGTTGACGATGAGGACGAAGGTGTTTCTTCTGATATCGACGATGATGACGTCATCTCCTCCGCAAAATTCAAAAATCAAGAAAAGCTAGAGAGGTGGGGAAGTAGCAGTAGCATAGAGGAAGAAGTTGATGGTGATGATAGTGATGGTGATAATGATGACGATAATGATGAAATCTCGTGGTTGAACCTTGTCCTTTTTAGATGTATAATAATCAGTTTATAATTATTGCTATTTGAATGTATAATCAGAGCATTGCGTGTGTGTGTGTGTGTGTGTGTGTGTGTGTGTGTGGTTGATATTCATTGTTATTGCACGTATAATCAGAGCACTGACGCAGACTTCAACATGCGGCGATTTATGCAGTGCTGCCCTTGTTCTCAGAGATGCAATTAGGTATTGTGTCTCACCTCCCCTTTTTCTAGCCCCCCCTCCTTGATGCAGCATCAAACAACTACTGATTTTGCCATCAAATCTTCCAGAAACACCGTAAGTAAGACCCGATGTGTGAACCATCATCATCATCATCATAATCACCGCATATACTACCATTGTCATCGTAGCTGTCGTCGTCTCTGCCCCCGTTGATATAGATGTGCGCACAAGAAGCACACACACACACACACACACACCGTCTGGTGCGTGCATTGAGATGTGGTGGTAATTAAGTAAACACAACAACAACAACAACAACAACAACAACAACAACAGGCAAACACATCTCCCCTCGCTGGAGACGAAGGCTCTTATGACCTTAACGAGGGCAGCAACAGGAGGTTTATATATTATACATACTAAATACTTATATGGAATAGGAGCGCGACAAATAGTGGTGATCGTTTTTCCTGCCCCCCTCCCCTCCTGTCCTTTTCACAGCAGATAGTCGACGGCAGCGCCTCGGTGAGGTGGCAATCGCTGCAGCTTTAGCCTCGGACATGAAGAAGGGATTCGTGCTGCTCAATAAGGGGTTAATAGTAGAAGTTGTTGTTGTGGTTGTAGCAATAGTTGTAGTTGTAGTGATGAGAGAGCGAGAGAGAGAGAGAGAGAGAGAGAGAGAGAGAGAGCGAGAGGTAAAGAGGTTCTATCGTTGTGGTGTTTCTTGTCGTCAGCGTACGTGACACATCAAGGAAAGCTCTTCCTCCCCCCCTGCTTCCTCCTCACCACCACCACCGCCACAACCCACCTATTAGTTGTCATGGTTTCTCTTCTTCTTCTTCTTCTTCTTCTTCTTCTTCTTCTTCTTCTTTTGGTTGTTGCTACTTGGCAAAGGTACGTGAAGCTTCGCAAGTTGTTGGACATCGTCACCCCCCCGGAGAAGAGGCAGGATCGGAGGAAGATCTTGAGAATGACGGTGAAGGAGGAGGAGGAGGAGGAGGAGGAGGAGGAGGAGGAGAAGGCGAAAATCATGAGCGAGAGGGGGGGCACAGAGAAAAAGAAAAAGAGAAAGAAGAAACAGAAGAAAAACGGCGAGCGCGAAAGCAGCTCCTCCCCGACAGGAAGGGGGGGGGGATTAGAGCAGAAGCAAGAGGAGGACAAAAAGGGGGGCTACTACGTTCACAACATGCTGCTACATGACGGCGAAGACGGTGCGACAAAGATGAAGAAGAGCAGCGGTCAGAATATTCTCTCAAAGGAAGAAGAGGAGGTAGAGGTGGAGGGGGGGGATGGGGCAAAAGATGGCCAGGCGGGACAGAAGATACGGAGAAGGAGCAAGAGCAAGAGCAAGAGGAGGAGGAGGAGGAGGAGGAGGATAACCCAGGAATATGCCTCACAGCTGAGCATTAAAGTGAAAAAGCACAACAAGAAGCTTCGACACGCTCGTCAAGGTAGTATTATACGGTGTGCTGCGGTATAGTAGCAGTAGAATGTATAAAAGAGAGTGAGAGAGAGAGAGAGAGAGAGAGAGAGAGAGTAACTTATTCTGCTCCTCTGGCTCATGCCTGCTGCTGCTACTGATGATGATGATGGTGATGAAGAGATGGTAATAATGAGTTATCTTCGACTAATACTGCTGCTGCTGCTACTGCTGCTACTGCCACCGGAAAGAATTCGAGCACTGGCTTCACAACGAGTGGAATCGCGCTATTCACTTTGAGGATGAGCTTGCAACTCTGAGGAAGAGGAGAAAGATACGGCAGCAAAGAAGGCTTCGTCAAGAGGATTACGATGATGGAGAAGGAAAAGGGTATTGACCGCTCAGCAGCGACAGCATCTTATCTTCATATATTTTCCTACTCGTCTTGCCAATTCATGTTGATTCGTGGAGTATCAATCGCCACTCTCTATATTAAAGTTATTGTTATCATCATTTCTCAGTAATGACGGTGGTGGTGATGATGGCGCCTTCCCCTTGGGAGAGAAGTTCCTCTCCCGTTGCCGTGAGATCGATTCGGTAAGGACTAGATTGGCAAAGCATGTGAGCGATGAGTCGATGAGAGATACTACACGTATATTGCACAACACTGCACAATGTTTTGAGGGGCAGCTATGGCCATCATCATCCTCAATAATCTTGAGATTGGTGGTTGCGTTTGTAGTAGCGCCCAAAGCGAGCGATGGTTTTATTATATTCTGCAGCACCATGCAACAAGAAGACGAGCATTTGTTTTCTCTCCCATCATCACCATCATTATCATCATCATCATCATCATCATCATCATCATACTCAGAATCATTGCCGTTGTATTCGCTGTCATCATTGCCCAGTTGCGATGAACTATTCTTGAGCATCCTCTTGACGATTCTTCCCCCCCCTCTCCTCCTCCTCCTCCTCCTCGTCCTCCTGATGATGCAATAGGTGTGCAAAAGAGGCCTGAAGGTGATGCTTGCTCTCCTCGCAGCAGTGTATAGGAAGCTCGTAGATACGGCAACGGTATTACGCAGTAGTAGCATGAGGAGAACACATAGGCCGCCATACGCAGCGGTTTAGACTTGATTCCGTCATCATCATCATCATCATCATCACCATCATCATCATCATCGTCGTCGTCGTCATCGCCATCGTAGTGGTGGTTGATTCAACCCCGTTTGATTATTTGGAGAACCGGCAACAACAATGCTGGTGGTTCTTCCAGTTGTTTTTTGCCGGACGGCCAAAAAGCTGTAATAATAACGCAGGGTGCTACTACTACTGTTACTACTCCTTTTACTACTACTACTACTACTACTAAACATCTCTTCAGCAGCAGCGCTGCTGCTTTGAGGGATCGACATTCATGCTGCTGCTGCTAATTCGTGGGGAGGCGATGATTTGTATCGGATGATCGCGATCTGTGATTGATTCAGAGTATTTTCTTCCAATCAACAAGTTCTTACTACAATCGGCGTTTCTCTCTCCCTCTCCCTCTCTCTCCTCCTCCTCCTCCTCCTCCTCTCTCTCTCTCTCTCTCTCTCTCTCTGTGTGTGTGTGTGTGTGTGTGTGTGTGTGTGGATAGATAATCAAAAACCTGGAGGGTGTCGTGATGCTGGGAGATGGCGATGATGACGACGGCAAGAAGATCATCGACGAGGATGACGAGGATGAAGAGCTCGAGTTCCTGATCCTGAGTGCTACTAGCAACGACACTGCCACTGTCCTCCCTGCTGGGGAGGGGGATAAGAAACACCGCCGCCATCGAAGGAAGGTCGGGAAGAAAAGAATAGCAGCAGCCTGGAGAGAGGAGGATGATGCTTCTTCTTCATCATCTTCTTCCTCTTCTCCTTCTTCTTTCCTAGAGAGAAAGAGAAGAGGGCCAACCCATGCAACAAGCAGCAGCAGCAGCAGCAGCAGGAAGAGGATGAGCAGAAGAACCAGTAACGATGATGTGGCCGTTAGCAGAAGTCCACCGTCTTCAGCGAAGCTACGTTCTCCAGGATATCCCGCCCCGCTGCCCCCCTCTCTCCTTCCCAACGACAGCAAGGACGGGAGAGAGGAGGAGGAGGAGGAGGAGGAGGAGGCAGAGAAGACGACGATTCACCCCTCGTTACTCTCAGCAGCGGATAAAGGGCACATGATGGTGATGACGAAGAGTACTATCACCGACAAGAAGGAGATAAGTAGTTGTAGTTGTAGCAGCAAGGAGCGAAAAGGAGAGTTGGTAAAAATCAACCGGAGTCATCACCATAGTAGCATTCGAAGTAGTAGTGGTAGTAGCGCAGCCAAGGAGCATCTCCTTCATCATCAGTCATCAGACGAGAAGAAGAAGAATAAGAAGAAAAAGAAGAAGAACCCGCCATCATCTTCCTCGTCATCACTCTCGCCTTCTTCCAACCTGAAAGCAGCAAATTCAAGCATAGTAAAAAAGGTGATAGAGTAGTAGTAGCAACAGTATTAGTAGTTGTAGTAGTGTGTATAAGTGGGTGGTGTGTGTGTGTGTGTGTGTGTGTGTGTGTGTGTACGTTTTGGAAGGGGCGTTGTTCAAGAGAGGCGGCCCATTTCTCAATCGTCAGAATACGCATTAAAGCTATTACTAGCAGTAGGAAACCACTGAACCCTGCATTATCTGTATCTTCCTCCTCCTCCTCCTCCTCCTCCTCTTCACTTTGCAGATTCGAGTTAAATCCGAGCATATAAACGAGATCATTTCTGCACGTTTTGACAAGCTCCTGCATCTGAAGGCAGTGATTACGTGTTTCCCCCCCACACCGACGACTCACATTATGAGGAGATGTAGCAGCAGCAGCAGCAGCATAGATATGGGAGTCGTGGATGTGGTAGGGAGCAAGGGGGAAATCTGTAGTGTCGTTGTGTTTTACGTGTGAGTGAGATCATCATCATCATCATCATCATTTACCATCAACACGATGTCTGTCCAGTCTTGTTGTGCTTAATTTCCCCCGTGTTCCATCTCCCCCCCCCCCCCCCCCTTCTCCCACGCCAATCTATCTCCAGGATAAGATCGACGTTCTGAAGCTAGAGAAGGGGGACCGACTCGTAAGCATCGACGGCGTGCCTGTAACACCGTTATCGTGGAAGAGCGTCGCTAATGCCCAGAAACAGTCATTCGTCATGGTAGAAGACCTCGAGATTCCCACGGCTAAGAAGGAAGGAAGGGGGATGGAACATAGCAGAGATATGAACCACAGACACACAGGGAGAGGGAGAGGGGGGGGCGGGGTTTGGGTAGAGTGTGAGCAGCTGTTCTCCCCTCTCTGCTACCTATCAGTGTATCATCTACCTGCCTGTCCATCATATATTCAAGTCGAGCGTTTCATGGATATCTTCTTCTTCTTCTTCCTCTGATGATTCTTTTCACCGTCATCATCGTCATCATCGTCATCATCGTCATCATCATCACCACCATCATCACCATGCAGGAATTCGAATATTTCTCAAGGAAAGTGCCAGGACTAGAGGAGCTGAAGAGTCTCTCGGAGGCCGATTCCCTCCTCCAAAAACATCAGGTAATTTTAGTGCTACGCAGAGTGGGCGGCGGAGGAGGAGGGGTGGGGTGGGGGGGGGTGCTACTTTGTGCCGGCCAAATAATCGAGGGAGAGTCGGCAATCATATGCGATCCACTGAAATAATAATAATAATAATAATAATGATGATGATGATGATGGTGGTGGCGATGATGATCTGTCGTTATTCTGCTAACTACTTATGCCACTTAGACGGCAGTCCACAGGATTCTGGAGGAGCATAAAAGGCAGCTTCAGAAGTAGGGGAATAGTAGTAGTAGCAGCAGCAGCAGTAGTAGTAGTAGTAAAAGAAGAAGAAAAAGAAGAAGAACACTCCTGTTCCTATCCTTCACTCTAATCCTCATCGCAAAAGCCATCATCATCATCATCATCATTATCATTATCATCATCATCATCATTATCATCATCATCATCATTATCATTATCATTATCATCATCAACATCCCCTGAGGGCTTCGTTCTGTAGCCCCTTTGCTGTGTTTCATCATCATTTGGCACGCACCGACTGCTGCAGCTTGATGATCCTTTGTGTCGTCGTCACCGTTAAACGTGAGCATCATCATTATCATCGATGCAGGTTAAAGACAAGGACCGAGGAGCTCGATAAGGCCTGCAAGCTGCCGCAGCGCTACGAGAACAATGATGATATTGGCAGTGATAGTCATCACCAAGCTCAGCAACAACAAAAGGCGACGACGAGGAGGGGGAGCAGCATCCACAATAATGGTGATGATAATGCTGCTGCTGACGGTGGCATTAATCATGATGACGGAGCTGAGAAGCGTAGTAGCGGTAGTGATGATCTTAAAGGCATGTTCGAAGCTAACAACCGCAAGATGATATCTCCCGACCGCTTGAGAGGCAGCGCCAAGCGTAGCAGCAGCAATGGAGCTGCCCATCATCACCGCCGCATGGAGGCATCATCGTCATCCTCACGTCGCCTTAGCCCCTCATCTCTAACGGATCTGGCAAAGATGCTGTCGGTCACGGCGTCCAGAATGCAGCTCGATGAGAGGGACCTGGAGAAGGAGAAGGCGCACGTGAAGCACAGCCGTGGGATTGCCAGAAAGCTGCAGGAGGAGGCACGTGAGATGGTCATGGCTATTCTCAAGACGCTAGAAAAGGCCGATTCGATGCTGAAAGATGCCGAGTTCAGTAAGATGCGCGTTGAGTCGCAGATAGGCCTGGTCCTGCAAGGTCTTGAGGAAATGAGGCGAAAGGAAGAGGCATATGCAACTGAGCGAACCCGGGAATTGAGGGAGAGAGACTACTCGATTAAGGCAAAAATGGGCGAGGTTTTCTTCCTTCTTCTTCTTCTTCTTCTTCTTCTTCTTCTTCTTCTTTGTGTCATAGGAGTTGTAGTGATAGCAGTGGCAATAGTAACAACAGGAGAAGAGGAGGAGGAGAAAGAGAAGAATGGGTTGACTGGTTTCGATGTGTTTCTGGTTCATCTGTACTTGCTGTCTTAAGCATCGCCATATGTCTATATACTTACATAAAAGTATTAGTGATATTGATATCGGCTGCACAAACGTGTCCCCCCCCCCCCCCCGTCGTAGCTTCAGTCATTGCAGGAGGATCTGGAGGAATCCAAAATGGCATTCGAGGTCAAGCGCGCTGCTTTTGACCTTCATGTTGAGGCGGCAAGGGGCGAGAGGAAGGCCGCGGCTGATGAGCGGAAGAGGAGGAAGAGACTAACGTTGTTAGGAAGCTACAGAAGCTCGCTCAAGAGGAGGGGGAGAAGGAGGATAAGGAGAGGCTTCACCAGCAGGTGCTACTTATGATAGTGGGGAGGGCAGAAGGGTTTTTCCTTTTTTTTAGAGGGGTGCTCGCAAGGGTGTGCGTGCTTATTCTCTGTCTCTCAAGCTCCTGCTTGCGGCTTTGTATGACACACATCCCCGTCGTCTTGTAGTAGCGAGCTATCGATTCCCCATTCTTCTAACAACAAAGCTAATTTTCCATCGTTCAACGCAGATTCCGCCCTCCTTCACGTGCCCCATCACATGCGAGATTATGCTGGACCCCGTCATCACAGCTGATGGTTACTCCTATGAACGACTCGCCATCCAAAAGTGGCTGCGCAAGAAAGGCAAACATCCCGTGTCTCCTCAGACAGGACTACCTCTTGACCATAGGCGGTTGGTTCCGAACATTTCTCTTAGAAATAGCATTGAGGAGTTCTTTAAAGACCGGCCTCAACTTCGTGACGACCAGGCGTAATTGATCCACGCGTCAAAGGCAAAAACACGCTGATAGCATCAATATAACAGCAAGAGAATGCACGCTGACAGAGGGTAGTCCTTGCTAGCTTGTGCGTCGTCAAATTGTGTGAGATTGCTTTATTGCACGCGCTGGATCGGATAGAGGCCGATAAATTAATGCTGTACGAGCTACCATCATTAGCAGTGGCGTGCGATGACAGGCTTATGTCGCTAGCTATAGCCAGGGCAATGAGGAAGCACGTATGTATATATCTAGTTATAATGAAGCATGTGTAGATAATGTAGCTAGCTCTACCTTCTCCTCGCTAATAGAAGAGCTTATACGTACTAAATTGCTAGCTTTATGACGTACAGCTATAATAGACATGGCTAATAAGCCATATACATAGCGTGACTATTACATTCATACCTATAAGTAGTACGCTGGTACGGCTAGACGCATAGCGCATGCTAGCATGGTGTAACGACTGATGTATATTTAAAATATATACATTTAGAGAGCCTAGTACAAATTTTCTCGAGTTAATAAACACAGTTATACAGACACAGCCTCCTACGCTCCACGATATAATAACAGCATAATAAAGCCGAACATGTCTAGACGTATTTATTGCTCATTCGTCTAATATGCATTATTAAGTACGTATGAATAATCAGGTGACTAAATACCAGCCGATGATGGCCACCAGCATGATAAATGTATATCATTGTTTATTTGGAGTCATCAGCGACGTACATGAAACATACACAGGGCAATAATAATGTATCAGTGTACCGCTCCTACCTTCAGATATCTACCTAAATTTTCTAATCTACTTGATGAATGAGATATCCAGTTATTCTCTGCTCTATAGCATTGAAGTTTGATGTCATTGCCTCCGTTTCACGATTATTGCATCTGGATCACAAGTCGGCGTCCATATTCCTTGGACACTTGGATGTTTCGTCTGTGGCTTCCCCCAGTGCTCAAGGGAGCTAGTTTCCCTTGCACTTCTGTTCCTCAATTTGTAAAGAACCTAAGGGACGAATTTCAGCGGCCACACAAGAAACATGCTTGAGAAGAATCAAAAGGTTGCTGCCACTCACATCTACAATTTCGTCAGCCGTGGAGTTCTTTATTCCGACTTGGTGATCAATGCTCCCGGCTATGATTATAGGTCATATTGTGAGAATTTGAGTGGAAATGTGTTACAGCCGAAAACATCATTACCGTAGGTGCCGACGACATGGGGAATCCGTTGAGGGTTTAGCTTCGTGACAACCTCGATCTGGGGATTTTCCTTCGCGAAGTCGAGGATCCTTTTCTTCTCCTTCATCAGCTCACTGAACATATATTTCACGAAAAATAGTTATGGTCATGAATAACAGTGGTTAGCGCCATAAGAGACACAGTACACGCGTTGTTAGGAAATATTCGCCATTACTAGACGCCTGTGCTGCAAGGAGTCCGACAGTAGTTGATCACGAGGCGTTCCAACTGCCATACTCCCCGAATCATTTTCCTCCTATATTAGCAATCCTATAGATGAGATTTCTACTGTATCAATTTTGTTTCACCCTGATCCCGAATAGGATTGGATCAACTTTCGGTGCAAGCGAACGTACCGGTGGGGGAGACTCAGGCCGTGGGTTGTTGTAGGGTGCGGACGAAATTCAGAATGAAGGGCGATTGCCATGTCGCACAAGAAAATTCGATCTCTTTCCGAACATGCCGACAAGTTGGTCCGTGGGCGGCAAACTCCACGTGCGACATGTAAACTTGACCCAAACTTGCTTCGATCCGAGGGGATCGCGTGGTTTACGACATCCTTGCTGAAGCGTCATCAAAATTTCTCTTCCGAAATAAATACCATCAGCACTATTCAGACGAGCACCCTGTGTGTGTGTTCCGAGCTTGCGAAAAGGACGGACATTTCTCATCCTGTGTTCGACGCATTTGAGTTGCCGCGCATTCCTTGAACGGGCAGTATTTCTACCTTGCACAACCACGTCAGACTGCTCCCGTCGTGCTCTCACGCAATCGCTCAATCGGCGCAGCGGGTAAGGGATAAAGAATGGGTAATTGTCACCTTTCTTCAGAATGCGAAGGCAACCTTGGAACCTTGACGGACAAGGACATTAAGCAATGCCTGGCAGCTAACCAACGCTTGCGGAATAAGGTTCGAACACTGGAACATGAGCTGCGAAAGTTTCACCTGAATACAAGGGACAAGGACGAAGAGTTGTGGCCCGAGACGATTGAAGCCAAATTTTCAGCGAGCAGGGAAGAAGATCATTGCGAGATCTCACCACTTTCTCATAGTCGTAGCTCTTGTTGTAGCTCTAGAGTGATGATTGAAGATGACACCAATTTTGACTGGACTGCATCCAACCTAATTCGGGGCACCGACGATGATAGAGTGGTCGTTGATTATCGTGAAAAAAGGTTTCGTCATCGTCTAAGCGTTTCGAGTGCTGCCACGTGCCCGGTGTTATCACAAGAGAAGATTGTGTGGGTGTGAATATAATTTGAAGAGCTTGACATGTGAAGATGATCAATCTTCTAGTGTTTATCATAGCTTTTAAGTGTTATTATTACTTGGGCTTAAAACACGTACATCCCACAATTATCTATTATCGATGATCCTTTATTACTGCGCGTCGTCTATGAAGGCATTAGAGATCATTGAGCACATCGATTAGTGGTGCGCGGCATCTGCATCATAGATTTCACATCAGCTCTTGTCGTTGTAGGGCATCAGCAGTGAGATCTGCAAATGATGAGGACAGCGTCGTGCGCAGCGCAGCCTTCATGGTGTCACGTGCAGACACGCACGTTCACATGCGCTTGTTATACTTGCTTTACTCATGGATTTATGTTGTTTACGTATATACGCGCATGGCACAATATTACACAAATCGACATTTTATCATGCCAATGCAAGCACTCTTTAAATGCTCTCATACTATATGTCTTACGGTCGCGGTGCGCACTTTAACATCCCGTACTAATAGTACTACTACTACTACTACTACTACTACTACTACTACCACTACAACTATTTTTTGGTTATCTATCAATTTTGAGTCAACTTGCGCTACAATTTACTCTTGACCACCATGTTTTGGAGCCTTCTTGCAATGATAGTCTCAGCATCGCTTACGATAGTTCCGATCTAAATAATTACTGCTGAGTAAGACATATCTGAATACAGATTACGATGATCTATCACCGTAAATTCCTTGTTAGAAGAGGAGGAAGGAAGAGAGGAAAAGATAGGAAAAGACAAGACTCACCAATTCCTTGCAGGAGGGTACTGAATCAATAAGAGCCATTGACTGACCACACGACCAGACAGAGCTTTTAGTATCCCCGGTTTCTTGGAATGATTTCCTGTAGTTTTCACCACGAACCTAAATTGAATTAGGAGTCACATATGTTTTAATACTTGCAACAATTCAGCAAATAGATGGCTGGCTAGTGACGAGTGTTAACCAAATGTCTGAATGCCATGAAATCCCCAGGGTTCTCAGCCTCAATTTCCCGTACTTTTTCCGCAGCACTATTCTTATAGACACGCTCAGTGTTGCCCACGGAACGCATGACCTTCGCATTTAATAGAAATAAAAAAGTACGTTAGCTAGAGGATACGCTCAAATGTTTCGGCAATAAATTCTATGTTACTTTCATACCAATGTTGTGGCCCTCTCATCCCCTTCAACCAGGGCCTGATACATGTAAAAAGAAATATTAATGAAGTTGGATGCCGTGCTCATTTTTACAAGTATGGCATGATGTATACCTTCTTGATTTCGGGGCGAATGGGAGCCTCCTTGGTCGCCATGAAGCGTGTGCCCATGTTCATCCCCTCTGCTCCAAGAGCGAGAGCAGCAGCAAGCTGTGCTCCGTTTGCACAACCACCAGATGCTACGAATGGTATCTTGAGCTTTCTTGCAGCCTGTGCCAGAAGAATCCAGTTACCAATGTCTTCTTCACCTGGATGCCCACCGCACTCAAAACCGTCCATTGAAATCATGTCAGCTCCAAGTCGTTGCGCTGTCAGAGCATGGCGAATGGCGACACACTTATGGATCACATAGCATCCGTTTTCCTTGAAGAACTTAATGAATTTCTTTGGGTTTCTGCCGGCAGTCTCTACTATCTTGACACCCTAAAGGTGGGGAGATCAAACGGTTTGAGAGTCTGTGAAGGTGGGGGGTTGCTCTAAAGAGCATCAGCAATACTACCTCCTCAACGATGACTTTTGCGAAGCTTCCATAGTCGGGAGCCGTCACCACAGGAAGAAGAGTAAGATTTACTGCGAACGGTTTCTTAGTCAGAGCCTTGCACTTCCGTATTTCTTTGCGAAGAGCCTCGGCATTGGGCTGGGTGAGTGCAGTGATAGTTCCGAGACCTGAAATTTACAAAATGTTTCTTCAATTCCACATCGATCTTAATGGTCCTTCATGAGCATACCTCCTCCGTTCGACACTGCAGCAGCCATCTCTGCATACCCGACGAAGTGCATTCCACCCTATTCAAGCGCACTACGACATCAGAATGACATTAAAAAGTACAAGAAAATTACGAAAGACCTGAATGAGTGGATGTTCGATGCCTAATGCTTCAGTAAGCTTGGTTTTGATTGGCATTCTGACGATGAGGGGGGTGGGATGCAAGACGCTTCGTTTATGATTTGTTTATTATCGAGCAATGAGCGCACGTCGGAAACCACGATGGTACCCCTTCTTTAAAAAAGGAAAATAGCGTTGTCGCAGCATATACAACCACTGCATTTATTCCTTTCTTTTAGGGGGGTACCTCACAGAAGAAGAAATCCCAACTTTTCAACTTCTTCTGGGAACCAACATTTGAAAATTGGGTCAAAAAATACTCGAGGATACTTCCGCGGCCTGAGCAGCTAGTCGTATTTAATTAAGTAGCTGCATATGGCAACAGTGTGTTTATTCTCAACGGAGTATATATCTGCAGGATGAAATAGGGACATATTTTGGACCGTCTTCGATCAGCAGATATCCAATCACCGATATAAGATGTTTTCGGGGTAATTAATTATCCATACAGTATTATTCAGAGAATAACAACAATAACAGAAAATAGCGTCTCTCGCTCTCGCAGGCAACTATGGAGTCTACCACTGGTGCCGTCGTGAATCCAAAGCCCATTCTAGAGGATATCAAGTCCCAAGCTGAGAAGGCCATGTAATAGACTGGGTAGCTAGAGAGTGGGCAGAGGCCCTCATAACCCATTTGTTACTCTTTTTTCCAGGAGCGCAAAGCTGGAGGGGAAGCTGGGCGCCGAACAGATTGCGGAGATGCAGCGCTCATTCATGAGCAGAATTGTGGAGTTGCGAGAGGCAGAGCGATCCTACGATGATATTCTGGAACAAATGGTGAATAGTATTCTTATTTCTCACACATCATCGTGCGAGTGGGTTCCCTGTCGTTTGCTCGTTCGTCGTCCTAATCTCCTTGTTGATCATGGCAGGAGAGGAGAATCCAGCGCAGCATGGAAGGTGCAACGATGAAATGGCAGACGAAGCTAGAGGAGAAGGTCCCAGACATTTTCCCTACGTATTAAAAGTGTGTCATCCTCGTGACCGATCGGCGGATCTGCTATTATATTGTTGTCGTTGATGTTGCTGTTGTTGTGACGTCCTTAGAGATACATCATGAAGGACATTCGGCGCTGCAAGTCTTCGGACTTTGATGCCGCCCCTTTGGGTCTCGCGTCTGTATCGCAATTCCAAGCTGAGGCTCCAGAACACCTTAGAGTGGGTAGTGGGAAAGTCAACACATCGAAGAGGATGGCTTTCGAAATCTACAAGCGCGGGGAACTTGCTAATTACTTGGAAACCTTGAGAAAGAAACGCAAGCTGGAATCAGGGAGCCTGGTGATGATATATATATATATATATATATATATATATATATATATATATATTTATATATTTATATATATATATATTTGCAACCACTTTCTATACATTTTTCCATATGATTCTTGACGTACAAAGATCACTATCTCTGTTACCATAAGCGCATTGACACTTTAACTTCCTTCTTCTCCAGATACGCTTCAAGTCGAAATCTAGCTCCCTGGCCGCCAAGTTGCAAACCATTTGTAAGAAGGCAGGCGCAATCGCGGAAAACTTGTTCCCTTCCTCTTCATCGTCATCGTCATCATTATCATCCTCATCAACAACCCCAACCACCGCTACGGCACTTGCTTCGGCAACTCCCTCAAAAAATGAAGACGATGCTAGAGCCACCCTCGTTCCGTCAAATGCAGGATTGCTACCGCCCCCCCTCTTTGTCCTCTGCTGTGCAGCTTCATCAATGAGAAATCATGAAGGCGAGACCAATCCCCTGAGAATTTCGGCACTGAAAGTAAAAGAATCGGATACTGCGGACAGGGAGCCGACGGAAAATGCACCACCAGACATGTTAATGGATGCTGCGGCCCCTTCGAATGATGATGATGCCTCCAAGAACAACTCTCCATCCTTTGCCACACTAATGAAACCCCACCCTATCTCCCTGATTCTCTGCTTGGAATACAAGCTTCAGCAGCAGTGGCGCGACACGCCTCTCGCTTTGGAGTTCAGGTTTAGTTTGAAAACTAGTATTAGAGGAGTAGGGGGGGGGACGTAGAAGAGCCGATGCTGGTGCTGGTGTTGGATGGCAAAAATGCTGGAAGTGGAGGGGGGCGGTGACGATGATAAGAAGATGACGGTATGCGAGTAATGATGGTGGGCGGATGTTCAAATCGAAGTCCGAACTCCAACCGAGATCACTGACGCAACTTGCCCAAAAGCAGCAAGCATCGGTGTTCTCAGCACAGCGAGAATCCGTCATCTTAGAATTGACGAGCACGTGCATGTCGTAAAGGAACTGCTATTTACGGTTTTCAGGTATCATCCTGGGGTCAAAATGGCGACAGTACGCCCTGCCGCGGGGGTATGGTTTGTCACACGGAGTTTGTTATATCCAATGAATTTACGACACCGCCATCTTATCAGCGACTATCATTGTCATCGCCGTTGTCTTGCAGCTAATTAGCGACACCCCACACGTTTTTTGTTGTGCTGCTGCTGCTGCTGTTCCCTTATACACACACACACACACACACACATATAGGAAGCCTCCAAGATGAAAGCGATATTAGACCGAATAAGTCCCAAGGACGACGAGGTATCATTTGTACATATACTCGTCTTAGTCATAACAACACTATACTATCACAATGCATACGAATGATTATTATCATCCGTGTGTGAAAGCTGCAGACATTCTGCTGCTCTGTCATACAGCTCTGACCCACTCCTCCTCCTCCTCCCTCCTCGTCGATATGAACGTAGGGCAAAGAGTTGATTCGAGGTATCAAGCAAGCTTACACAAATTCCTACGGTTGCAGCGAGGTTGCAGAGGAAGAGAATTGGGCGAAGAAATGGGCTCAAACTGTATGCGGGCTTGATATCAGAGGCAGCGACGGCATCTCAGGGAAGGCTTCATATCATTCGCTTCGAGAGGTACGGTTGCAAGACATCATCGGCATAATTGCAGCACATAGATAGAGTACTGTTCAGATTTGCTGAAATCATTGCCACACAACTTCTTTAGGTTTTAATAGCCATACGAGCAGCGTTGAACGAGCTTGAGTGATGTGTCTTGTGATGACGTATATTTGTTATACGCTGTCGTGCTACTCGTCGCATATGATATTATTGTAATGAGAACTTTAACCGCATGTACTCCTGCCACTGCATAGGTTAGGAAAGCTTTTCCCACTTGTATGACGCTCGCGATGATAATTTAAATTATAAAATAAACGGAATCAATCCGCCTGTAAACGTCGACTTATTCAAACTCGATCTCGCAGCCAATGCTCTGTGCCGCCGGCGGCGGAGACCTCCCATTTTTACGTGAAAATGCTGCGCTTTGCTTGCATGCTTGTTCGTCTGGTCGTTTTGGAAGTGACGACACGATTCTGGTCCCAAGTTGGTTTCCACAGTCATCTCTCTGTAGTCGTCCGATCATGCTAGTGTGGCATTGACAATAACGTAACTTGCTTGCATGTATATAAGTCGCGATTTTGCGGGCTTATAAATGCTTCATCATGAAGCGCATGCACACTAAAGCAACGTATACGATGCGATCATGCAAAGATGCGAAGCCATGTATGCGCAATGTTTCCGCTGCTTTGCATAGCTACATTAGGATAGCCATTGAAAAGTTTTAATCACTTCATTACACCCGTCTCGCAATATTTCCAATTCCATTTTCACTTCTGCTGCAATTTACCGTTGTGTGCGTGAGCCTTCGTGGTACACATCGGCAAGAAGCGAGAGCTTCACCAGTCGCACGGTCTCTTGGAACATGCTAGTCTCCCCCAGTAGTCAGATCCTCCATTGTAATGCCGACCTACAAACCATTATTCACGTGCTAATCGTTAGACACCCCACCAATGACCGCAGGTCTACTAGCCGTGGGGTGCTCGCATGTTCATCGCACTGTGGTATAAGTGATCGTAATGGATTCGAGGAAGGCAACTTGTTACATTTGCTGATTGATAGTACCTCCTGCATGACCGTCTGTACCTCGTCCGTGAGGTTTGGATAACTGCAAACAGAGGGATAGGGAGGAAGATGAGGCTGGAGGGGAAGAGGGAGAGGAGGAGGAGGAGGAGGAGGAGGAGGAGGGGAGGAGGAGGAGGAGGAATGACAGTGGGGGAGATACATAACAATAAAAAAAAAATCGTTGATAAAGTTTGTTGTTCTTGAATAATTTATATATATATATATATATATATATATATATTACAATAATAGGGTTGCCCCTTTGAGAAGCCACTTGCACTCTTCCTTAAGCGCTGATTTTGCATATGCATATAATGTCAGTTAGAAGCATTATCTTCCCCCTTAGTTCGCCTAGCTCATCTCTCCAAACAATTACTTCTTGCCTCTCATCCTCATCTCTCTCTCTCTCTCTCTCTCTCTCTTTTTCTACCCCCCCCCCCCCCAACTAGCCAAACATGTGAACAAGACCTCCGGAGCAAACCTACTCATCTCGATAACACACATTATTACTACTGCTACCTGCTGCTGATGCTGCTACTACCACTACCACCACTACTACTGCTACTGCTATCTCCTTCTCTTACCACCTTGGAGGGACATGTGTTCCTTGGAGTACCTGATTTTCGTGTGGGGATCGATCATAAGTTAGAAACGATATTAATGAGGCCAGAACGAATGATGATGATGATTGAAGATGGTGATGACGATGATAACACTCATATGGGTGGTGGTGGTGGTGATGGTGGTGGTGATGGTGATCGAAATGCACACGGCGTAACCTTTGCAAACGCAACAAACTCCTCTGTATCTCATCAAAGCCTACAAGAACAAGTATTATTTGTGTGGCCTGATCGTCGCCCGGGCTCACAGCATTTACTACCATTCTTACTAATCAGTATTGATGCATATGATTTGTTGTAGTGTACTAGTAGCAGCAATGGATGATTAGCAGTACCAGCGCGTGTAGCCTGTGGCCTCCCTCTCCGCGCAGCTGTAAGTATACTGTTGGGAAGATTTGAAGGCCGGTCTGATGGCAGGGAGGAGGATGATGAAGATGGCGGCATCATCGATGGCTTTTGGGCCTTGGACTTTGATGTTTTCCGAGCATGCTGATGCTGCCCTTCTTTGCCACCTTCGTCATCATCATTCTGCTCCTTCTTGTCCCCTTCCTCCTTGTCCTTATCGCCTTCTGCCTTCACAGCGTGCCTGCTCTCTTTGTTGCTTATCCCATCTTCGTCGTCGTCGTTGTCCTTATTTCTCGTTCGAGCGCTATCTGTGTTGTTGTCCTCATCGTCATCTCCCTCCTCTTCCTCCTCCTCCTCCTCCTCTGACATTGCTGCGCTTCCCTCATCATTCGTCTTCTTCGCCTCCTCTGCAGCCCTCTCTGCAGCAGCTCCGAGAATATCGAGTGCGGAGGACGCCGCTGCCTCTGCTGAGGAGGAAGAGGGGGGGGCAGAGAAGGATGTCGTTCGTGAAGACGGAGGCAACGAGGCGCTCTTTCTCAAGGGCGGAGGTGATGATGATCCCTCTGACACTGATCTCTCCATCTTCACCGCCGCCCTTCTTTTCCGCTCTCCGTTGCTGCTGCTGCTGCTTCTGCTACTAGCTGTGCTGCCGTCCTTCTTCTTCTTCTTCTCTTTCTTCGGGGGAGTCGGTTCGATCACCCGCCCCCCCCCCCCTACTGCTGCTGCTGCTGCCATAGGGGGGGGCTGCATCGTGTCGTGCTCTAGTTTGATCGGATACAATTTGCCGAATTCCCCAAGCCAACCCACGATGTACCTGCATTCGTATTCAGAAACATGATGGACGATAGAAACAGAACCAAGAGCGCACACATGCCGCCCCTCCCCCCTCTCTCCCTTCGTTCCATGTTAGAACCAGGGGGAGGGTTAGGCGACGTTGATGCTATGATGGTGTTGCGTTATCTCTTACTGTTCTGGAAACACGCCCAGCAGCAGTCTCGGGCGTCTCTCCTCCGATTTAGGAACATACAAGCAAGCATATACCTCCTAGGTAGTGTTTGGTTACTATTATTCGCGGTAGGAGTTGTGGTAGTAGTAGTAGTAGTAGTAGTAGTTGTTGTTGTTGCTGTCGTCGTAGTAGCCAGCAAGAATTTTGTGTAATAACGTATCAATGAGAAGGAAGAGGAGGAGAAAGAGGCGAAAGAAGAGAAAGAAGAGGCGCGGGGGAGGAGGAGATACGCGCAACAACAACTCAGCGGCTGTCCATTATTGCACACGGGTGCAGTGGAACTTCTTACGCATGATGGATGCTATGATGGATGATACGTGCTACTACTACTACTACCTTGGCCGCTCGGACTTTAACAATTGCCGCTACTTTCTCCTTCAGCACGCTGTCAGTCAAGACGCTATACAGGTAATCCGCCCTGCGAGTACAACAAAGAAATGGGGGGAGGAGGGGGGGAGGAGGACGGGTGTGCAAGACGCGACCGTCATCATCATTTATCACCATCATCACCATCATTATATGAATGATATCGTAGCAATCCTACTGCAGGAAGACAGGCATCATTTATCTTACTACTCAAGGCCTAGAAAGAAACACTGCAAGTAAGTATCTCACACACGCACATACACATCAGAAACACACTACTGGCGACCACAACAAGCATTAAGCACGAGGAGGAGGAGGAGGAGGAGGAGGAGGAGGAGGACAAAACCTTGATTTTTCAGGGGAGGCATGAGACGGATACGCAGCATGGAAATCGCCTGTCGCTGGAGTCGTGACCACATACTCCGCCATAAATGGCGGTATGGCCATGCTGTGCCTATCGATAAATCCCAGCACCTAATTATTTGTATGCGTGCGTGAATGCGTGTTTGTGAGGAGGCACTCACGGGCTACTATTCCAAATTTAGGATAGAATTAATATGGGTATTTATTACCATCATGCTAGAGTCGATATTGGGAGATCCTGGGCATGCAAGCGGCTCTGGCGTGATGGCGACCGGCAGCCTGCAACCCAGCCATAGAGCAAACGACAACAACAACAACAAAACCAAAGGTGATGATGATGATCATGATGGTGGTGTGAAATATGCAGTTGTTGCGGAAGAACACCACCACCACCACCACCGTCATCCTCATACTCATCAGTCGATCAACCAATCGATCGATCAACCAATCACCACCTGAGGTAGCCAAAGTACAGG
The DNA here is from genome assembly GCA_000320545.1 of Bigelowiella natans CCMP2755. Taxonomy (NCBI): domain Eukaryota; phylum Cercozoa; class Chlorarachniophyceae; genus Bigelowiella; species Bigelowiella natans. Next base: position 16,351 of record ADNK01001429.1, on the reverse strand, counting down.
TTGCGTATTTTTTGCGTAGGGAACACGTCGTCGATCAGAGCGTAGAGACCAGCCATCTCCTGCGTGTGTGCGTGTTTGTGTGTTTGTGTGTGCGTGTTTGTGCGTGTGTGCGTGTTTGTGTGTTATGCTGGCTGTTGCTATGCTCTTTAGTCGTTCACTTCTATCTTCCCCTCTTACTTGTCATCATCGTCATCATCATCATCATCATCATCATCATCATCATTGACCTGGGAAGGATGCATCTTGGTGGTGCTCTTATTATTGCTATCGCTCTTGTTGGTTGCTGTCGTCATTATTGCCGTGGTAGTAATGGAGGTAGTAGTAGTATTGTCGTCTTGCTTCATCCTTCTCCTCACAGCAGTCTCCTCTCCGCTACTGCTGCAACTTGTTCTCCTTCTCTTCCTCCTCCCCCCTCTCCTCCCCATTATCGTCGCTGCCGCCGTGTTATTTAGGTGGTACACGTGCTGCACCCTGCGCTCTCTCTTCAAATCAGGCAGGAGGCAGTGCGATGATGATGATGATGATGATGATGATGATGATGCGAAAGGAGAGCAAGTAACGTCGCTGCTGGTTACGTGGAATACCGTTGAGTGCTTGTAGGGGGGGGGGGGGAGGTAGGATTGGTGTCGAACGCTGCTGCTGCTGCTGCTGCTGCTGCTGCTGAGATCCGAGAAAACTATAACGTATACCGCACACGGATGAACTTTACGCCCGATTCTCTGGTATTGACAAGGAGAAAGAATAGGGACAGCAGCAGCGATGAAGAGAGAGAGAGAGAGAGAGAGAGAGAGAGAGAGGGAGAGAGGGGAAGGTAGTAAGAGGGGGGGAGAAAGAAAGTGCCAAAACGAAGATGAATGATGCTCAAAGTTGATTGTGTCGTTGTTGTGATGAGGAGGACCGTCAATGCGATCAATTTATAATGATCACACTGGTAGTTAGTGGTGGCACCTTGACGAGTTTGTAGAGAGCTTGTTGGAAGCCATTGTGCGCGATTGAATATTGGTTATGAGAAGTGATATCGACGACACTGGGAGATGTACTTGCACCACCACAGCCACCCCCTTTTGCAGCATCAGCCCCATGTTTTCCTTCATCACTTTCCTTGACCTCTTGCTCCGCGTCTTTTTGCCTTTTTCCCTCTTCCTCTTCTTCTTCTTCTTCGTGCTCTCCTCCTTGCCCTCCTTCGCCTTGAGGCGGCCACTTTTCTTGCTGCGTTCCTGTAATAATCGTCATGTGAGAGGCACTCAGACAAAAAGACGGAAACAGAAAGCCAGAGAGAGAGGGGGGGGGGGGGATATCCTTACCCCACCACACGCACGCATGCACGCACACACAGACAAACTAACCACGGTCTCGGTCCGGGTCATCGTCGTTAACAGAGGAGGGCGTGTTGTGAGGCTTGGATGGGTCGAATTTTAACACCTCATGCTTGCTACGTACAAACTGGACAAAAGGAAGGAGGAGGAGGAGGAGGAGGAGGAGGAGGAGAACAAGAATGAAACAGTACAACAAAGTCAAGACCATAAATGATGATGATGATGACAATTGGGACGATGACGAAAGAGAATGATAACATCACCAGCATGCCTGCACCTCCCAAAATATACTTTCTATAACCATTGATATTTCCTATCCTGTGGCAATCATTTGTCATTCCATGGGACAAAACCCACTGATTCTTTCAGTTGTCCTTGCTAGCACATAATGCTCTCCATTGCTCTTACTTCTTAGTGATCAGGCAGCCGATGCCCCATCACACTACCCACGAAGGGTATCATAGTGAAGGGCGACGACCAAGAGCACAGAGATAAGAATCAACACCATGTGAAACAGCAGCAAATATCACCTTGCCGTTGGGTGCTCGGAAGTATTTGTCGTACGTGCCAGCTGAGGAGCCAAACGTCCGTTGCACCTGATGTTGTTGACGTGTTTGCACTCAATACAACAACAGCAGTAGTACTATGATCATAGAGTAGCATTTGCAGGAATAGCAAAATACCATATCATTTCATGCTCGTCGACGTCGTCGCAAAATCTTATAACCCCCCCCTTCTTCACATCGAGCTACTACTATTTATTACTACTATATTCATTCACCTTGCACCATTTCCATCCTTCAGGAAGCCAGTGCGGAGCATCCTCAGCTTCCCTGCCTAATGTGCACATATCAACATGTTTAACGACAACAATAATAACAATAACAGCAAAAGGAAAGGGGAGAAGGAAGAGGAGAGGCTTAGAGCAGAATAATCTTTATTACGAGATCGACCAGGAATATGGAAGAAAATATAAGCGCAACTCAAGTATCACAAGTCTAAGGATGATGGCATTCTTTTTTCTGTTCTCATATTACTGAGCCACTCTGGAGGCTTTTTCTTCTCCTTCCTAGCCTTGTCCTTAGGCTGTCCATATGTCTTCCACTGAGGGGGCCTCCGGGGTAGGGGCCGATCCGCCCCCATGCACCGAATGCTTGTCATCACGCTCTAAGGTGGTAAGGGGAGGGGAAAAATCGTTCGGTTAAATGTTCCAAAAACATAATCGTCGTCGTCATCGTCGTCGTCGTCGTTGTTTATCCTCCTCCATTTCTCCTGCCGCACCCGATATGCACTACTACCTTCTGACTGTGGCCACACTCATGATACACCTTGCCAACATAATAATGATGATAACAACACCAACAAAAGGGAGAATAAGAACAATCGAGCAACGAGCTTCCTCCCTTCCCCTTAAACCCGCCTGTTCTTGAGTCATCACCAGCCGAACCTATGTTAGAATCCTTTTACCTCAGTCGTTCCATCAAGTCTCACACCGTAGAGTCCAAGCTGAAGAGTTTGATGTTGGGAGAAAACATGCTCCGCCTGACAGATTAAAAAGGGGTAAGTTCTAGGGCGGGGAAATGCCGGCAAATGTGTGTGAGAGAGAGAGAGAGAGAGAGAGAGAGAGAGAGAGTGTGACCAGTGTCTCAGCAGCCCAGCCTAAGCGGTCCCTTATACATCCCGTGCTACTTTGCACGTCTGATAGATTCAAAGACGACGTGGAGGGAGATGATGCACCAGAGAGTGAGGTGCCATAAGGACCGAGGACAATCGCCACAGCCATCAGTTAGGCACGGACAGCCGTGAACTGAACTGCCTGTTCGCTTGGCAAATTGTTGAGCTTGAACTTTCCACTGAATGAATTTCAAAATGAAATTTCGTGCGGCAAATTATTGAACGGAAACTTTCTGGAAATGCTCATTTGCTTCAATGTTTTTAGTTGACAGGCTGACGCAACAACCCCTCTCGCACTGTGCAAACACTTTGGAAATGTAGTCGATCAGTGAACTTTCTTTCTCTTCTTTCTTTCTCGCTGGTTTCATCCCTCCAAGAGCCAGAGTCCTGTTGGGTGAGCCCTCAGGTGACATGACTTGGACAAGGATCGCCTCGTCAACAAAGGCGTCAGGAAGTTTCTGATCAGGATGGATGCGCTGCGACGTCCCTCTCAATTCTCAGTTGTGCTGCCTCCTTGTAGCCATGCGTGCCAATTTTGCAACGTGCTGGTTTTCAAACCAGAGAGTTCGTGTGTTCTCGTTGTTTTCAGCTTGAGGCGCACTTCGCAAGTGCCATGCAAGTGTTTGGAAGTGTGGTCGATCAGTGAACTTTCTTGTTTTCTTTCTCCCAAACAAACCAACAAGTTCACTCAGCTTGTCAGCAGCGCTTGCTAGCTTGTGCGGTGGCTTGTCGGAACGTCGAAACGAACACGAATCAACGTTTCAATCGTGTCAATCGATCACCCATTCAAACGTCACTCACTTGTCCATTCAAATGACAAATGACTAGAATGACATCATTCACTCGTGCGTTTCTGCTCCTGGCGCTTCTTCTTCTTCGCTGGTTCGCACCTGCACCACATTGCTCGAGAGGACACGCGTCGCCACGTCGTGTCGACAGCAGCGTGTCGCCTGTGCGTCGTATTGAGTGTCAAGTTGCACGTGACTGTGCCAACGCTCAAAAATGTTTGCATTCAATGTGCCGATGTTCGCCGCCATGCTAGCGTGTCACGACCATGCTGGCATGCCCCACACTTCATTGCCCCACTGTCCAGCTGTTCGTGGTGGCAAAAATTGCGAAAGTGCGCAACGTGAAAACTTGCCCACTGACGACCGCATCGCACATGCCTGCTAGCCTGCGCACAGAACGTCGTGGCAGTGCCGTGCAGGGCAAACGTGTGGCACTTGGTTTGTTCAGAAGCACGACTTGCTAGCTTGACTGTTGTGATGCTGCATGCGGCATGGTGGTCCAGTGGTGGCGATCTCAGATCTAGCTCTGTTTGAGCTAGCCAGGCTAGCAGGTGCAAATTTCGCAGTGCATTTGTGAGACGGATGTGATGAAGAATTAAAAGTGCATTTGTGTTTCTCGTGTCGCAGTGCATGCGCACGTGTGCCAGTCTGGCAGTGTGGTAGTTGTCCGCCACATCACCTCTGGATCTGGCGTGTTGTGCGGTGCGTGCAATCACGACACGGCTAGACGGTGCGCACGTACGTGCTGCTCAGCAAGCCAGCAGTGATGCTTCACTGCTGGCTTGCTGAGTGATGCTTCACTGGGCTAACTAGTGTCAGTATATCAGAGTGGCGGGTTAGTCGGAGCCATGCTAGCATGTGGCATGCGTGCCACAGCGCATGCTAGCATCATAGTCTGCACAGCTAGACAGTCCCCGGCGTCCTGTGACGTGCACACACACACGAACACACGTTGTGGCTGACACCATGCACACATGTCCATCGCTGCCTCGCCCGAATCACAACTGCACCAAATGAGAGAGAAAGGCCACTCGTCTGTGCGCACCGCGTCTCAGTTGCAGCAATACTCAATGTGCGCCATTGTGATCCTCCGTGGCTATCGTCCACATCTAGACATGTGCAATATGCAATGCCACCACCATGACGATGAATTGAACAATGCACGATGGCACATCTAGCTACATGAACATGGAATGCGTCATGTTTCATCTGGATGACGAGAGACGAAAACGATGGATTCGACTACGACTCTTAAGGTTCAATGATTCAACTTTTCGATGTGTCAGTTCAGACGAAGTGAAGCTTCTCGGAGAACATTTCATCATCTTCCTCTGAGTTACGGACAATGACTAAATTCCACTTCGACAGACATCTATTCAGAACAACATGTCTCAACGAGGAGATCAGTGACGATGTATGGACAACAGTTTGCAGCAGGCCTTCGGTCTTCAAAGTATCCCTTACCATCAGCTTTCGTGCTAGTTGGAATGCGCACAGAAGATCCACGGTCTGCAACACCGTAAGAAAACTTCTCAATTGAAGCAGTCTCATGCTTTCCGGTGAGACGTTTTTCATTGTCTTCACCATATGACTTGATGTGGAGAGCGTGGTTCTTCTCAAGCTTAGCCATCATCTTTTCAATGACGGCCATTCCACCTTCTTCACGGGTTCCCTTAGTAGAGAAGTTGGAGTGGCAGCCAGCGCCATTCCAGTCTCCCTCTTCAATTGGCTTAGGAGCGAAGGAGCAACGAATATTGTAAAACTCGGAGCAGCGCATCATCAAATAGCGGGCCATCCACAAGTCGTCTCCCATCTGGATTCCTTGGCAAGGTCCAACCTGGAATTCCCACTGAGAAGGCATCACTTCCGCGTTGATGCCGGAGATCTTCACTCCGGCATAGAGACAGCAACGGTAGTGAGCCTCAACTAGCTCGCGACCAATGGCGTTCCCAGTTCCGACACCGCAGTAGTAAGGGCCCTGGGGTCCAGCGTACCCGTTCTTGGGGAAACCGAGTGGCCACTTGACATCACTGTGAAGCATGGTGTATTCCTGCTCGAGTCCGAACCATGGTTCGTGAGCCTTGTATTTTTCCATTGTTTTAGCGCACTTTGCCCGGTGGTTTGTGGGGAGAGGATTTCCCTTGTTGTCGTAGGTATCACAGATAACGATGACGTTGTTTCCCTTCCTGAAAGGATCGCGGTAGACACGGCAAGGCCTGAGCATGACCTCGGAGTTGTGTCCAGGAGCTTGTTCGGTACTAGATCCGTCGTAGTTCCACTCGGGGAGCTTCTTAATGTCCTCAGTACCAGCCTTGATCGAGGAGACGTCCAGGGTGCGGCACTTCGAGCGGATATCCCATAGGTTCCCACCGAGCCAGACATACTCGGCCATAATCTGAGAATAAGGTTCATACTGTTAGCTAACTTGCAGGGAAAAGCTCAATGTGGTAAACATAAGCCTTAATCACAGTGTCCATTCACGTGGGACTACATTGCATACGTGACTAAACGTGAGCAAACCTTGCCGCCTTGATCGAGAGATTGGTAGTCCATTGTGTGAAGGTGAGTTGCGCAGGGTGCGAGTCGAGATTTCGAAAAATGGGGTTGTGGTGTCGAGTCACGTTCCTTGATTTCCAGATCTAAATTAATGCACCATGGGAAAAAAAATCTCTAAATTATAGGTCATTTATTACTCATATGCGCAATATGTAAGACACTAAAATTATGCAATGTTAAAGGAAAATGGGAAAACAACCTATAACTTAATTAAACATGGCCCCTTCTATGATGTCGTAAGAATTATTCCGTCGGGATTCTCATTGCTGGCTACCGTTTCACGAAAATTTTGAAAAAACACGTCAGACATTTATGCCTCTGTGCAACACACAATGTGCTGTATCTTGTGGGATACCCAATTCAAAAAGACTTGAAATACACAGCTTCGACAAATTTCATGAGCGTTTTACTAAGAAGTCATAAAATAATTCTGCACAATTAAGGAAAATGGATAGGCTTTTCTTTTGTGCCGTTGGGTAGTCATGAGCAGCCCCGATGAGCAGCTGTGTCGGGAAAAAGTGAGTTCAGAAAGAAGAGCACGAGCCTTTTTTCATGAGACGTACCAATTTTTCCAGTTCAAAACCCCCCCATTTTTTACCTGCGATCGGCAAGTTAAAGAAAAGCTAGATGAACAACGTAGCCTAAATCGGTGAAATAACGATCTCCAATTTTATCGTCAGAATGCTTTATTTTTTTGTCGTATGTGATAAATATTTTACTTTTATAGTAAAAAATGGATGAATCTGTCGAGAGTAAAATACAGGGATTTTATCAGATGAGACATGAAGCAAGTTGGGCACGGAGATGCACGCTACTGTTCCGTTCGAGATCTGTTCGAGACTGCTCGCACAGCTGCATGCACAGAGGACAGCGCGACTAAACGGAGAAGCTCCGACGTCTCTACACGGAAAGATGGAGGCCATCCCAGAGCTTCAAGGTGGATTAACGTATATCCATTCAATGATGCCAAAAAATATGAGCAGCAGTTGCATTTTTCGAATAAAGACGCAATAAACTAAGCGTTAGCTGACTTTTATTAGGCCGCTCGGCTTCGTTCTCCGACGTGATGTCAAAGTACGCTGCGTATCAGGCAGTGATTTTGCGAAATTGCTGGCAATGCGAACCTTCATCAGAGCGCCTATGGCGAGACCTGGGCCCTCTCCGTTGTCTGTTCGCACGTGACCCAAGGTGGGGATGTTCATGATAAAAATCGCCTCAACGATCCACACGTCTTTTCGTGAGATAAAAAGTCGAACCCACGTTTGAATTCATTTCGAAATATTCAAATTCTAATTCTGCATATTTGATCGACTGAAAGGCAAATATGCTAATCTCTCTGCATTTACAGATCCGTCCGTGCAAGTTGGGCCGCCGAAACTGTAGGACAGAAGCCAAACTCGAACCCTTCATCCTCCTCAAGTTCCTGCTCTAGCTCCAATCAGGGTAAACTGAGAGAGCTGGCTATTAACGATGAATCTTGAGGATCCTATAACTTTGATTTTCTTATTCGCAGCGAGTTTGAGGCCAGATGAAGTCTTAGGGGAAGAAACTACGACAGACAATGATGCTAAATGCGAGAGGAAAGAACAGTGCAATGCTAAGCAACGCTGGTATGCAAGTTTCTTGATACAAAAGGTTTGTGGGAGAGCAAAAATCACATTTTTTTTCGTAGTTAATCTGCATACCTTTGTTGCGATCTCTCTGACATCTGGTATTCATCTGGTATTCGATGATCAGGGTTCATCGGCACTCTCCAATGCTTTAGATATTCTACCAATTAAGGAGCCACGGGTAATACGATTCGCAGTGGTGGTGTTGGTGTTGATGTTGGTGGTGGTGGTGGTGGTGGTAATCCTACTGCTCTGTTCCACTGACGAATAACGTCGTCGATCAGGCTCTGCAGGGAGTGTCCCATACGTCCTGTGTTTGGTTCTTTTTCGGCCGTAATGACGACGATTCCCACAATCTTCGGGGCAAAGCTGAACATGTGGATGATGTCAGGTGCGTGGATAAAGGCTACCACTACTAGTGGTGGCACATGTCTGACAATGTTTCTCAACACTCAGAAACGACGGCACGTGGCATTTGCAGGTTGTAGTTGTTGTTGCTGCTGCTGCTGCTGTTCTCCAAGTAAACACAAAATCAAAAGTGGGCTGCTCATCTAGTCTGTACTCATTTTCATACGGATATATTGGGTAGCAACCTGTGCATTTCTGAGAGACCCAGGCCCCCAGTTTGATTCCATATCTCTGCGTGTGTGGTTATGTGCTTCTTCATCACCCTTCTCCTTGTACTACTCATGATTTTCTCTGCTAATGGTTGCATCATCTCACACACTGAGCATCTCATAGATTTTATTCATATAATCGGTATTTGCAACGCTTCGCTTTTAATATTGGCTCTGAAAAGACATCCGGTAGTAAGACTTGGCGGCTGCGCCCGAACACGAACGCACGGCAATCGTGGCCTCCAGGAGCCCCTCCATTAGCTATGAGCCAGCAAGTCATGGAAGTAACGATGCACAGGGGAGATATACTTGTGTTAAATACGCGCCTATGGTTCCACAGTACACAGATTCCACCGCAACGATACTCAGTACCATCGATTAGCTATGCGAGAGACTTCTTCCTTCTCGGGAGAGGGGGGGGGGGGCGGGGAGGAGAGAACGACACGAAGGGCACCACCTCCTCCAACCCTACCGCCATTAGCAGTGGTATCAGCCATACTAGCGGCGCTGCTGGTGGTGGCGTGCAGGACATGTATATGGCAAATCGCAACGGCACGTGGGCTTCAGCGCCGATTGCACGGGGCCAGACCGTGTTCGTGGAGCGACCTCGGTACTTGGTGCACCTCAACAAGGAGACATGCCTCTGCTGCTCTCACTGTGGAAACCCCCTTCGCAATGTCGCAGCCCACCTTTCCCTCTCTATGGCCGCTGCCTCAACAACAACGTCACCGGAGCAGCAGCAGCAGCTGCGAGATCTACGCCAGCACCTCCTCTACCCCGCGGAGTTCCCCCACCCACCCGCCGCCCGCATTGTTCCACGGAATAATACCTTTGTGCACCGACGGCCGGAAGGCAAACGACGTGGGCCAGAGCAGCAGCAGCAGGAGGATTCGAAACGTAGAGGAGGAGCAAGAGCTGCGATGAGGATGATGACGGTGATGAACATGTTGCCACCTGTCCCTGCTGCTGTTGCCCATGATGATGATGGAGGTGGTGCAGAGGAGGCAGCAAGGGCGGAAAGCGACCCACTTTTCTTGGTGAGGACACCCGCCAAGGGCATTGGCGCAGAAAATGCAACTTCGAGCTTCTGCTCTGCAGAATGTCAAGCACAATCTCGCATTCTGATTCTACAAGATCGGCGTCATCCCTACCGACAATTCGTGGAGAGGGTTGAAGCCGTGGCTGAAGACAGTTCGAATGCTCTTTTGCTTGCTGCAAAAGTTATCATTCAGGAGGTATCGAAATCCCCCCTCCCCCTTCCCTCCATATGACAGGCAGATGGACGGTGTTGATGCTGATGAATGCATGCAAATATGTCGCACTCCTTGATGATGCGAAGGTTTTTTTGCAGTCATCTTTGCTCCAGATCCAACCGTTGCATGCATACTACTTGAATGTACCCATGATAATCTTTCGGGTGGTTCTCATTCCTATTCCAACGTGCACTTTCCAGATAAATAATGCAGCAGCCGCTCGCGACGGATCTGCTGCTACGTCCTCTTCCAGCTCCTCTCGCCGGGCTATCGATGAAATTGTAGGCCTTGCAGAGTCCGGCCGCGCATGGTGGCAAATGCTCGCAATCGAGCACCAGGACGCCACCCTCTCGAAGAAGCTCGAAAATCTTGCAAGAGAGGGATGGGAAATCCTACGGAAGTCTATTCTCCAATTCGTTTCCGAAACCAGCAGCAGCAGTAGCAGCAGCAGTAGCAGCAGCAGCTTGGCTTCAGTGATGCTGAACAACGGTCTGATCGGTTTCGCCGAGTATTCAGGGATTCTGGCAGCAGTACATGAGAGGGCGTTGGAGCTAGACCGCGACACCGTGCCGTCATTGCTAGAAGCATACCTCAACGCCCTTCATGAGACTTGCTTCTCCGAAGTCCTGTCCCCCACTCCGTCAACTGTCCGCTGCTCCAGCCCAGAAGCTGAGCGTACCATCAGAGAGTTTCTCTGCGTCATGCTGCCTGTCTTAAGAACCAGGGAGCAACAGCAGCAGCAGCAGCAGCAGCAGCAGCCTCACAATGCTAATAATCAGCAAGCTGTAGTGTCATCTCTTACTGCCGAGGAGCTATACGAGCAGTTCCAAGAGGTGAGGCATAATATCCTGTACGAGTTCTGCTGCGAGCCCTTCATGGCCCACGCGATCTTCCCCACTCTCTCGCGCGTACGTGTCGGCAGTAGTGCCAACTGCCAAGTGGTGTTCCCAGACTGCATTCCAAGGGCGAGGGTAGTCGCGATCCGGGAGATAGCAGCTGGCGATGAGCTAGTTCTGTCAGAGAGCAATGGCCTTGATGAAGAGGACGACAACGACGGCGAATTCGAGGATGAAGGGGAGGATGCCGATGGAGATGGTAGTCAGGACCGCTATGCCCAGGAACATGGTAATAGGACGAGACCGCGCGAGCCGACCGAAGGGAAGTCTCGATCGTCTGAAAACAGCAAGCGGCAGCGCATAGTAAGGGGTGGCTAGTATTCCACTGAGGAAAGTCGATTAAATGCTGCACCGTCATTATTGCCCTCGTATAAGACTGCTGCCGCTGCATGCTATATGCATTGATCATCACTACAGCAGCAAATTACTCTCGCACATCATTACTAGCGATATATACACGTACGCTTACGATCTGTATTATTAACAATGCCACGCACCGAGCACGGTGGCGTGCATCGGCAGCGTCGGTATAGTGGCCATGCGTGCAAGCGCCGGCTATAATAGATCTACGAGTAATGCCACATGTCATAGTTTGGTATCGTAGTAATCAGCACAGCACACACGCCGCACATGTCCTACGATATGACAAACGCCATGTCCCATATGCCTGCCAAGTGGCATCGTATCGCTCACACATGTTCTAGCTGCTAGGCCAAGACCAAATGTGCGCGCATGCACGCTGCGTCGATCTGCTGCAGTCGCGCACCGTCATGACTGCGTTTTTCGATCCTTACTTTCCGAATGAAATGTGCGCATGAACACAACGTGGCTCGCCATCATGTCACAGCGCCGGCACACAGCATGTATGATAGCTCTTGTATTGATAAACACCGAAGCGACTTGTGATTCACTGCTAATTCTAGTATGCTTTCACACTCATCGGAACTCGGAACTTCATGGCACGTACTGCTTTAACTGCGTTCGTCGTGAGTCTAGTGGTCGGATCTTCTCTAGATCAATTTCGCCTCATCGAAGATGGGCTTTTGCTTGGGGGAACTCAGACCTTCGTATACAACAGTGTGGCGGGAAATGTAAAAAAGAACAATCCTCAATCGATGCACAATGTCGTACAGACTATACTTTGGAGATGTCCCTCGAATCATATAACTCTTTTATATTTATGACGCACGTACTGAATACATCATTACATCCACCAGATGTACAATACAAGCAGTAAAGAGCGAGAGATGTGTGTGTGTGTGTGTGTGTGTGTGTGTGTGTGTATGCACGAGCGATACATTACACCGATGAGGTACTAATAACCCAATTATAGGGGTGATATCTCTTTTTCCTGCTATGCTATGAGCATGCATGAAATATCGATCACAAGGCGCACCTTCAACAACTTTAACAGGTTTCAGATGCGCCACCTTCTTCTCGCGTACTAATCTCCCTAAATATTCCCACACACAAACACACACAAACAATATATATATGTATATTATATATATATATATATATATATATATATATATTATGTGTGTGTCATGAGAAGCCCGATGATAAATTTCGACTTCTCCCATTCAAAAAAAGCTATAGGTTTTAGGTCTCCTTCATCAGACTTTGCTATTCTTGACAGATGCTGCGGCTGCTGCACCATGCTTTCGAGGAAAAAATGTACGTTTTTCACACACAGCGTTTGTCTACAAGAAGCTGGAGGGGCGAAGGAGGGGGAGAAATTCAACCTAACGGGGACTTCTTGGTGTCGGGAAGGCCGACCTTATTTACCCAATGTACGGAATCCTAGAAGATCACGACGAGCATGTAGAGTTAGTAGTAGCAGCAGTAGTGGTAATGAGTCGCATGCATACGTCACTCGTGCCAAATTTGGTTCTGCAAGTGTGATTCTTTCGATGGATTGATGAAAATAGAAACGGGTGTCCTGCTGCTACTGCTGCCGACAACAACTACAATTTCACTCCAAGTGTTACCTTGTCTTTGTGCTTGGTGAAACGTTCCCGAGGCTGATAAAGAGCATTCGTTAGCATACGATATTTCATTGTTAGGAGTATTTACGGCAGTAATCGAATTAAATAGTTGTGGTGATTAGAGTTGCGGCTCTCATTTGTTCCTCGTTGCAGCTGTAGTTTGTAAATGCATCGACGCCATCATCTCGTTAGCCATGTGTTTCGTAACTCTCATTTAGTATCTACTTAAAACATACATCAACGATCTTAACGGCCTTCATTTGATGTTTGCTATGGAGGTAGCTAAGCTGGGCAGCTCCTCCTCCTCTCCCCCCCCCTCCGGAAGCAGAATCCGTGTGCGACATCTTACGTTGCTTGCAGAAACAGCCATTGCAAATTTAGAATTTTATACAATCAACGGTGGGGTGTACATGTATCTTACTTACCTCTGTAAATCGAAAGTTATCCAACTTAGCTTGCTTCACTTGTTCATTTCGAGGACTTAAGTCGTCAACCATTTCTGCCGTCACCGCTGAGAGGAGGAGGGAGAGAAACATCATGTCAATCCTACATCACGTCGTCAAGTTTGGAGTTGTAAATATGCGTCTTAATGCTTTTGGTGGGTGGGAATCTGAGTCTACTTTCGCTGGTACGAAGAACGCCCTGAGCTGCTGGGAGACTGCACGCAGCCCAGGCGATGACAGCAATGTAGACAATGCTGGAAGAAAGAGGAGGAGCACAAATCCGAGAGTTGGAGATGAACTTGCCAGACATCTTCTCGCCAATAGATGACAAAACCTAAAAACATGACGCGTCTTGAATGAAGCACTTCTTGCCAATACGAGGCAGCAGTCTACCTTGGATGGAGCTACCTTGGGGAGGAGGAGGGGGCAAACCAGGACGAAAGGCGAATTTTGGTAGAATATAGCGAGAATTCGTGAATCGAGGGTAGAAATCGCCTGTGTTTTCCCAAGCGTCGCACTACCGTAGAAAAATTCAAATTCAAAAAGGGATAATTCGGGAATCCCCTGGGATTCGATGCTGGCTGCGACGTCAACCGTCTTGCGATGCCCGTCACAAGCCACACGTCTAGACGTGCTCGACGACGGCACGGATGAGTTAGGGACGTGTCCAGTGATCCTTTCAGCTGCACCATTGGAATGACTTCGTTCATTTGTTCATTCATTGATGCGAAGTTCAACGTCCGTGCAGCATTCTGAAGCCATTCGTTGTTTGACGTCACTCAACGTTTTCTGATTTCGACACACACACACACACACAACTAGTCCACACGTGATCGTGGACACAACGTGCAGCGGTTCGCGCGCATTCAAAAATTCAGAACAACAATCAACAACAATCAACACAATGCAAGACAACAGCAAAACATGCAATGCCCCATGTGCAATGGAGCACAACGTGCACACTGCTACACACACACGCACATGCTGCAGACAGCGATGCAAACAAAACACCTGTTAACCTGGCGGGATGGATGCAGATTGCACATGCACATGCATCACAGACATGAATTACATTGTACAAACCAATCAACCAACAGAATGAGCTTCACGCGCAGTTGCAATATCAATGTAGCGCTTCATGAACACCTGACACTACGAACAATCTCAAACTTGATAATTAAAATATCTTGTTATGAGTGGCTTCATTTGTACCAACTAAACTGCACAACAAATGTTGAAATCGCGATGAAGCAAATGAACACGTCGGATGTCTAGGATTCATATCTGAGTTTGAATATGTATGAAGACTGCACGTCGACATTTTGTGTTGTAGTTTTGTTCCTCAGGTCAGATACTTCCTGCATGGCTTTGATGCAAGATGCCAAAGCAGATGGACCACAGAGGAATGATCTTTACTTTGCCTCTACGACATCACCTTCATCTCAGAGGATTCCTTACTGTTTTGGATGGAGAGCTTATGAAGCTCGTTGTTGCGTTTGATAATCATGTCCAACTGCTCGTCACTAACATGGGAAGCAGTCTAATTGTGAAAACAGCGTTAAAATAACGTGGGTGGAGCAAGAAATTTTTGGGTACGATCTGCGTATAAGCAGGAGATTGACAGCTGACCTTGAAGTTCGCTCGTTCATCGGCCCTTTTCTGTGCCATCTTAGCCTGGGCCTTGTTGATCTTCGAATGATTTAAAATAAAAATACGAAGATAAGAGGAGGTGAAGGATCGATCATGCAGGTACTAAAGAAATATGAAGGAGCACAAGTCAACACATACACACTGCAACTGCTGAAATTCTCCATTTGGATGAACGAAAAGCCATGGTCCTACTGGTATAACTACTCCTACTACTACCACAACCACTATTACTACTACTACTACTACTACTACTACTACTACTACTCCTACTTGCTGCTACTACTACCACTTCCTCCGAAGGAACTTTCAGGTCACTCGTCAGGCGGAATATGGAGAGGAATCTAAAATTATGCAGGTGTGAGAGAAAGAGAGAGAGAGAGAGAGAGAGAGAGAGAGAGAGAGAAGCCTGGCGATGACATTGCTATAGATTACCACAATTGCTCGCACACATATTCTTAATCACGCCGATGATGCGACGGATAATAGAATGTAAGTATACATGCAAAGTCAGGCCACTACTACTACTACTACTACTACTACTACTCGTTGTAGGTGTTGTCACTTCGGATTGCATGCGTGGCTGACTGCAAACGCTTTTCACCATCATCATCATAATCATCAGGAACTATAATGACTTATCATCACCTTAAAATAGAGTAGGTCAAATCAAATTCCCACCACTTGAGCCCTTGTGGACATGACCTGATGGGGTGGACAACAACAACGCAGACGCCAACGTCAATTCCATCAACGTTTTCTGATTTCGACACACACACACACGCACATCTTGACCACACGGGTTCGTGTACTCGTCATGCTAAGCTTCGCGCGCATTCAAAAATTCAGAACAACAATCAACAACAATCAACGCAATGCAAGACAACAGCAAAACATGCAATGCCCCATGTGCAATGGAGCACAACGTGGTAACTGCTACACACACACGCACATGCTGCAGACAGCGATGCAAACAAAACACCTGTTAACCTGGCGGGATGGATGCAGATTGCACATGCACATGCATCACAGACCTGAATTACATTGTACAACCCAATCGACCAACTGAATGAGCTTCACGCGCAGTTGCAATATCAATGTAGCGCTTCATGAACACCTGACACTACGAACAATCTCAAACTTGATAATTAAAATATCTTGTTATGAGTGGCTTCATTTGTACCAACTAAACTGCACAACTGATGTGGAAATCGCGATGAAGCAAATGACCTCGTCGGATGTCTAGGATTCGTATCTGACTTTGAATATGTATGAAGACTGCACGTCGACATTTTGTGTTGTAGTTTTGTTCCTCAGGTCAGATACGTCCTGCATGGTTTCTGATGCAAGATGCTAAAGCAGATGGACCACAGAGGAATGATCTTGACTTTGCCTCTACGACATCACCATCATCTCAGAGGATTCCTTACTGTTTTGGATGGAGAGCTTATCAAGCTCGTTGTTGCGTTGATAATCATGGTCCAACTGCTCTTCACTGACATGGGAAGCAGTCTAATTGTGAAAACAGCGTTAAAAATACGTGGGGTGAGCAAGAAATTTTTG